>PVKS010011064.1:0-57924 GCA_004027875.1 Aplodontia rufa
GAGGAGGAGAAGAAGAAGAAGAAGAAGATTTAAACAGAATCAAAGTCTTATTTTAATGGATATATACAGAACCCTGGATAAAGAGTCAAAAAAACCAATACATGCATGAAATTTATTTCAGAGTAAGTGTAAAATGGTATATGTGTAAGATTGAACTCATAAAAGAGATCAACAAACAAATTTAAACTTATTTCAAATAATCTGCATATTTATAGACCATACTCTACAATGAAATGGTATAATTAGTGTACAAGTAAATGAAAAAAAGATAAACTTTTTAAAATATTGACTTTAAAATTAAAAGCATATCTACAGATTATTCAGGTATCAAAATGAAATAATAAGCCATGATAAAATCATTATGAACATTATGGGATAACACTACATGTTAAAACTTAATAGGATGTGGATAGTGGTGGAAAGCAGGAATTTTATAGTCTTGGGGCTCATTGAAGCTTCCTGCGTTTCTCTTACACAGTTCATTGATTCATGTGTTATTCAATGAACGTTTAATCTGGCATTGTGGAAGTCATATGGATGGAGGCTGCACAGTCCTCGGATCCTGGTAACAGCTGCAGTTGTTAACAGTTCCAAAACGGAAATCCTGAGCTAATCTGGTCCATTTTCCAATTGCTGATCTGCAAGCTTCTCAGAACTTAGATTGTCTTGCAATCGGGACATTGCAGGCTATAAATCTCCCATTGATAACAGTCAGAGGCACAGGCCGTTGTCTTGTGCTCAGTGGGACTAAAGAGGAACCTCACCAACAGAAATGGGACACACAATCTCCAGATGCTTTCTTCTTGACTACTGTATTTTCTGTTCTCTCTTTTGATGGGAAAGGTTTCTACCATATTCTCTCCACTGGAAAGTGAAAAGACTCATAGGACTTAAAGGATATGCATTTCTTTTTGTCTAACATCTATTTCAAAGAATATGTAAGAGACGCAAGAGGAAACTTTTAAAACATCTATAGGCTTCCCTGGAGCAAATTCCAAGTGAAAATGTAAGGACAAATAGCCACCAAAGTTTGCTCAGCTTCACGGTGACAGAGTAATATGATACAATTAGCAATGGTGAAGTTGACTCTAAAAAGCTAAGCAGAGGGTATTTGTTTTGTTGTCAGTGTTGCATTAGTTTAGAAACAATCATTATTTGCAATAGAATTTACGATAGAATCAGCATAGGTTCGGTCTTTAGTCCATTTCCATGTTTTGTTTTTGTTTTATTTTGTTTGTTTTTGGTACTGGAGATTGCATTGGGGGTGTTTTGCCACTAAGATACATCCCCACTCCTTTTAATTTTTTATTTCAAGACAGGATCTTGGTAAGTTGCTGAGGTTGGCCTCAAACTGAACCTCCTCCCTCAGCCTCCCAAGTTCCTTAGATTGTAAGTGTGTGGCACTGTGCCCAGCAGCCCATTTCTTTTTGTCTTTCTGGGTTGCCCCAGGTTACCAGTTTTTGTCAAATAAGCTGCTTCTCTGTATTTCTTACCAACAGTTGTCCAACTCCCAGTTTGGAAAGAAAACTCCTAATCTTGTTTTCTTTATATCGAAAGCTGCTACCTACTGTCTTCTCAAATTGCAGGGACAAGTTTTGAGGATATAGAATCATAGCTGAATTTTCATGTAAACCTAAGACCTGGCATTTGTTCGTTCTGAAATATAATGCTTGCCGTACTTTATTTATTAGATTTCCTCATTATGTAAGACATTTTAATTACAGTGCCAGCACAGGCTACATTAGATGTGACTCTTCTTCTTGCAGTTAAAAATAGTGTGTGTGCTGCAGCTGACTTCATCGATGCTGTATCTGGGCAGATAAGAGAGTGTCACGGTACGTGCAAACCAGGAAAGATAAATATTGCTGCTAATCATTGGAACCCGCTGGGCAGCTATTATGGTTCTACTGTTCAAGTGAAAACTGTGGCGATGAGTCAGACTGTCTGCCCCTCAGGCTTTAGAAAACGCGTGTATTTAACCAGGATGGATTTACATGTGGAACTGTGCAGGGCGAGATTGCTCCAGATGTCTCATGGGGCTAAGTGCCAAGGCACGGCCTTGGAAAGCCAGGGGATACAAGCAAAAGTAGGGTCCACAAGTCTGTTCCCCAAGAACATCTTCTCCCCAAAGCTCATTGGCCATCTTTTTAAAATTGGTCTTTGTCCCCGGGAAAACTTGATAGATGATCAACCTTGAACAGTGCACACGATTTATGTTTATAAAAAGCCCAAATAACATCTCCACATGCTGGTTCTTTATGGATGGGCTTCAGGGTGTGTTCAAGATGTCTGGGTGGTGTACAAACCAGCATTAATAAATCTCTGCAGAGAAAACAAGGCCCACCTCTTCCTTTTGAGATTGAATTAAAAGTGACCTTTTAAATGCCCGCTTTAAACAACCAGACTGCACACTTTAATTTTCCCTTTGGTCATTTCTGATAGTGGATGCCTTTAACTAGTCTTTAATACTAAATTCAGATATAAAACTCCAACCTTAGAAGGAACCAGAGGGACTAGTCTCCAAAATAGCATTTAGGACATTTTTTTTTTCTAGACTACAAAAGTAATAAAAGTTCATTGTAGAGATGTGGCTGGGAACAGAAGAGCAGGAAAAGAATGTAAATTCTCACATCATCTTCCTACTGAGAAATCACTCAGCGAGCTCTTTCGCTCCTTTTTTTCCCGAACATAAATAGTATTATAAGATTAGATTGTAGTATATATGCATGCACCAAATATGATATGTATGCTTTCTTTTAATATATCATAACCATATTACTGAATATTATCCCAAAATGCACCATTTTATAGCTGCGTAGTATTATGTTGTACATACACCATAGTTTTCAAGACCATTCCCTATTGTTGAACATAAAGATTGTTTTCAGTTATTCAGTATTATAATTCTAACATCGTAATCACCTTTGTTCAGAAGAAACCATCTTTGCATTCTTGGCTATGTACATTAGTTAATATACTATTGAATTAAATTTTCCAGTAAAAAATTAGAATTTTTGCATCTGTGAGTGGACTATTTCTAAAACTTGTAAGAAATACATGCAAACAAAATCTTCATGTTAACGAGAGAATTGTTTTGGGGAAAACAATCAGAATTGATGGCAGCTGATACCATACGGGGACCATGTTGCTATTATGGATCTTTAATACCGTGCTTGCTCCAGGTCCTCTGAAGAATGCAAAGCCAAAGTTATCCAACTAACATTGGAATTAGAGCAACTGTTCTATTATTGTGTGCAAACTCTTGCTATAAATAACCTGACAGTATCCATCTGCATGGGATGCAGAAAACCAGGAAACATTTAAAGTAAATACCAAAATAGACCTGGGGTCCATCTGGCGCACCCTCTCCATGGAGCCCCTAACAGATGGTACAAATTCCCAAGATATACCTGCCTAATGGCATTGTCCTGGGGGTGGGAGTGGAGATTCCTACCCCATGGCCCAGTCAAGAAAATAAAAAGAGAGGAAGGAAGGAAGGAAAAAGAGTCACTGAAATTCATCCCTTCTTTTAATAAATCATTTCCCTGGATGTCTGACATATTCTAAGCACTGTTCTGAAACCTAGGAATACAACAGTGGATAAGAGAGACAAGTTCCCCGAGCTCGCGGTCTAGCGATGTCTACCGTTCCAACCATATTTTGCCAAAGCTCTTTCCTCATCTGGCTTCTTTCTGACGTCCCAGTTGCAATTCTCAGACATAGTGGCCCGCCTGCTATTGTGCTGTGGTTTGGGTGAGTGTCCTGCAAAGGCCCACGTGCTGAAGGCTTAGTCACTAGTTTGTGCAGCCATGAGGAGGTGGGGAAACCTTTAGGAGGTGAGGTCTAGTGGAAGGAAATTAGGTCACTTGGAGCATGCCCTTGAAGGGGTCATGGGGACCCTGGTCCATTCTTCTCACTTTGCTTTCCGGCCACCGTACAGTGAGTTGCTCTGCATCATGAGCTCCTGCCATGATGTGCACAACAGACCCAAAAGCTACTGGGCCAACTAGCCTTGAACTGAAATCTCAGAAATTATAAGCCAAAATAAAGCTTTCCTTCTCATAAGCTTATTACCTGTGATATTTTGTCACAGCGATGCACAGCTGCCTAACACACACTGGTTTCTTTCTCCAGGCCAATTTGCAGTAGCTGGTCAGTTCAGTCATCTGCAGTGTCCTCAGCGTGATTTCTCATCCACTAGACTTCCTGGGCAGCTCTGGAAGTCAGAGGCAATGACCTTTCCATCTTTGAACTTTGAATGCCTAACATGGTGCCCAATACCTAGAAGGTGCTAGATGGATAATGAGCTAAAGAAGGTGCTAGCCTTTCCAAAGAGGAGGGCTATCATCTCTGAAGCTGTCCAGAAATTGGCAACTTCTTCTCTCCCTGATCTCTTCCCAGAAGACTAGAGAATCTAATAAAACTCTCCCTAGGAGATCTTGTGGAGGCTCTAACGTGCACCGTCTCAGGTAGATCCTGAAACACGTCAACTCTACACGAACGCAGACAGCTCCTCTTTCTTATGGGTCTCACTGGCGTTTGTCAGCTCTGAGCATAGAGCTGGAGAGATATAGAGACAGACAGGAAGATATATATAGATAGTCTGGTAGATAGAGTTAGATGGATGATAGAGGAAGTGAAAACTGGCAGGGAATAGCATGTGCCACTGGCAGGAAAGAGCTGAAAGATGAAAAATAAGACTGATTATAGCCCAAAGCACCAAAGTCCAGACTGATCCACAAAGAAGTCAGAGTCATCAGGAGACTCAGGACTTAGTGTTTTCCAGTAGATCGTGGCAGGGCTTCGAAGGATGCAGAAAGCAAGGGTTCCTCACTTTCATGGCTTGCAACCAGAGAGGGAAAGAAAAGGAAGGAGGAGGGTATACAGATGCTTTCACCTAAGGGAAATGAAGACACGCACAGAGATTTGTGTCACACACACTAAAAATTCAGAGAGAGCTTCGGGTCATGCATTTCCAACCGAATACAAGCCCTGGATTTGTCCTGGGATATGTTCCTGTGGCAGCATGTCTCTATTCCTGCCGGGGAACCACAGCAGCTCTGAGATCCTCCTCGAGTCTGTGTCCCAGGGTTCCTGCAAGGAAGGTTTGGAGAATAAAGACTTTGTAAACAGAGGACTCGGACCTTATTTATCCACGGCCTAAGCACTGTAAGGATTTTTTCCCAAAGGGGCTTGCAGCGAGAGGGTGCGACAGCTGAAGGAGAACGTACTACCTGTTCTCCAAAGCCAAATAAAGATATGGGGGAAAGGAGAGTAGACTTCACAGCCTAGGCGCTTGGTCCAGCATTGCTGAGCTTCCTGGCAAGCCACGACTCAGGAGAGAACAAACCAAGTAACTGAGGATAAACTCAATTCTGAATGTGGTTCTCAGTCCAACCCAACCGGGGGCCAAGAAGAATAAAATCAAGTACAAAAATTCTATCTACAAAAAAAAAAGAATTGCAAGAGGTGTCCAGTTTGCCTTCTTGTAAAAAGGCGTGGTGTGGGATCTTCACTTGGCTGCTTTTGCTTCCCATCCTCATTTATGATCCACCTCCAGATATTCTCAGCTGCACACAGTGGGATTAAAGAACAGGAGGACAAGGATAAAATCTCTACCAAATACCTACTGGGTGATTTTTGTTCCTATATACAAAAACCAAGTGGGTCTGTGGAAAGCTGGAGCCAGAGTGAAGGTTTCCCTCTTCTCTGTCCCCCAGATTAACAAGAGTCATGTCCTCACGTCGAGAGAAGAAGCCACCGGACGAGGCAGAGAGACAGGCATGGAATGGTTATTAAATGCCATGCACTGTCAATATTTACAGAAGATATCAGAAGCCATTTCCCTTTGGCCCCTCCGTGAACATTATTTCCGTGGCCTTACTGTGGGGAATCACCACAAGTGTTGATCCTGCTATTTCACCTTGGAAATTAACAAGGCTTCCTGGAAGCTGCCTCCCCCTCACCTGTCAAAGCCTTAACTCTATGGAGCACCCCGTCCGTCACGGGTGGGAAAGCTATGATTTCAGACTCAGGTTCCTAAAGCTCAGCAAATACTGAGCCTGCTGCCAGGCCTTTCCTTGGCAAGTAGATATTGGCCATATTTTTAACCCATGTGTGGGTGTGTATAGATCATAGTTACGCAGTTTTCTCACTCAAAGATGAACCTGCTAACAGTGTGACTCTCTGTGAGCAGAAGCGTGAAGGCGGACTCTGATAGATGTCCCCTGGTCTGTTCCACATGGGCGTCTGAGTGAGCGCTCACATGGGCTTCCGCTGCTGGGCTCTCATAGTCCCAAACTCGGTTCTTTGACACTGACTTTGTGAGTTTCCATAAATTGCCACCTGTGAGTAACTCATCTACTCGTGGGAAACAAGGCACAGTCGCAAACCCACAGGGTTAAACCAGGGTGACATTCTCGGGGGGGAGTGATAAATTGTACTCTCTCCTACAGGATTTGTGAATGTGATTAAGGATTTATCGATCAAGGGCTAGGTGCATTCCTGGCCAGCATCTCGTTTATTCCTTCTACCCCAGGAGGAAGGTATTACTAGTGCTGTCCTTGTGGCTGGGAGAAGTCAAACGTGGAGGGGCTGCGTGCTTGCTGAAGGTCACCCAGAGAGTAGGTGGTATAGCTTGGCTTTACATCCAGCATTTCAAATCCTAACTAATGCTGGCCATTGACTTATGCATGGCTCCAGCTACAGTGTCTGGGACCTTCTGTGGGTGAGAAGGAAGGAAGGCAAGATCATGGGTGAGCATAGCACCTAGCAATGAGTGGCGGAAGTGACCCCGCCAGGGTGTCTGGTAAGCTGCTTTTCCTTAAGAAGGAACCAGCAGTTCCTATCCGGAGTACACATCACCTTCCTGCCACGCCCAAGGCAGTCACACAGAACTCAATACTAAGATTCCGGACAGTGCTGTTCTCCAGGAAACAGGGAATCAGGAGGTGTCTTCAGAGTGGGGTCCATTCAAGCCAAATGCAAAGGACAACAGAAGTCCCCAGAGATTGGGGAAAGGCATATGATGGGCTTCCACGTCCCGGGGAGAAACAGGGAAATCAAGCCTCCTTAGAATTAAGCCTATGGTCTTATTTACTTCTCTGCCCCAATAAAACCCACCTGTGACTCACACCTGAAGGAGCAGTAAATAGTGCCTGTGGAAGGTACTGCTCCTAACCTCTTCCCAGGTTCATCTCACCCATTTCTCCCTTCACTTTCCTCCGGAGTCCACACTCCTGATTCCAGGGGCTGCCTTAGAACCCACCGAACTCCTCTTTTCTCCCAACCTCTGTACTTACTTTGCTGCAAATCCCATTTCCCATTGTCACCAACCATTTCAAGCTGGAGTCATTTGGGAGCAAAATGGAAGAAGGGTAAATTATCTTCCTGTCCTGTTTTAAAAATATCACTAAAACTACAGTCAGAGGGAATGTCTGTTTCCACGTCCAGTGGAAAATTCCCTGGAATTGCCTGATGGGACTTGAGAATAACTAACAGAGTTCTTCTGATGGATTTAAATGCTTGAGAGGATGAAGTTCAGTATTATAATGCATGTCCTAACCTGAAGGACAAAGTAGAGTACCATGCTACGTATATTTTTATAGAGAGTTGAATGCAGTTTGATTCAATGAAATCTGAGGTGAGGGAACACAGTGTCCAACACTGCCTGATTGTTCGAGAATGAGATATTTAAGTGCTTCATTTGGTTTTGTTCTTCTTGAGTCATTGTATGGAGAATGACACCTAGGTCAAGGGAGCTAGATGTGTCCAAGGGAGATGGGGGACCCTATTTAGAATGAAATGGTCTTGATTTTCAGATAATGCCGGGCAAGAAACCAAGAGGAGCTGAAGAAGTCAGCAAAATCCTCTGAGAGAGAACCCAGAGAACCAAGGTACAGAAGCACCTCATTCCCAGGAGATATTGTCCCAGGACTGAAGACTCCGTAGCAAGACGATGATCAGGGACATAATAAACAGAGGAGGGATGTGGGAGGATAAGACAACCACTGGAGACGGGCCTCCCAGGGCAGACAGTGGTGAGCACACCATTGCTCACATAGGGGCATCTAGGTCCTGGACTGTGGATACCTATCCTGGAAGCCATGTGACTCCAAACTCCCAAAGAGCATTCATGAAGCTACCTTGTCCTCATCTATACCAGTTCTCACTGATTTCTATAACGAGAACACAATCAGAGATTCAGGGATCCATTTGCCCTGGGACTTCCAGCTTGGGTCTTTCTTTTACTCTCAAGAGCCTACCTCCTGGCAGGACCCTGCAGGCACCGGAGAGCGCTCACCTTGCTGTGCCCTGTGAGAGAGACTACTTAGAGAAAAAGATGCTCCCACCCACAGGGTGCTCATAGTTTAGTCTTCCAGAATTTTCTACTATGATCTTTTCCTTCTGGAATCCTTTCATAATAACATGACTTTACTACATGGATTCTAGACAGTTCTGGGCAGAAAAAAACCACTGGACCCGTACCCTGTTATCCCATTGAAGGGCAAGGTACCTGGCCATCTCAAAAAAATTTTTTTTATCTTTTATAAAATTATAGTTTTTCTTCACCAAGGGCATGCCTGTTTCCCAAGAGAGGTTTTCCTAAGTGGTGTTCTATTTTGTTACCTCTCTACTTCATTCAACAATATAATGTAAGGCATTAGGATTAGTGATGAGCTGGATACTCTCCTTGCATGTGAGAAGTTTGGGTCCCAATTTAAGGCCCAGTGGGGAAATGTGACTTACTATTAAGTCACAAATGGAAATTACAATGAACAAGAGAAGTGCGCAGTGTTCTGGAAACACAAGGGGTGCAGGCTAAGGGGTCTGGGAAGCCCTCTCCAAGAGCAAATTGTGTCCAGTTACATCTGATTAATAAGCGGAAGAAAGGCAGGCAGGCCGAATGCTTTTGTTTATTTGTTCATCCCTTACATTTTTCTGATAGAATAATCCAAGCATACAGCAACGCTATTGATCTTTGTAACACTTTCTTTTCCCTGGCCTTTATAGGAAACTTTTAACACTGACAGCTTTTTAGCTAATGTCTTTCTTTGGTTTCCAGGCAAATAATCATACCATCTGCATATTTAATCTCATAATTTTAATATTTTCTACTTCTTGGGGCAAGAATTTGAAAATCCTACTTTCCTTGGATAATCTGTCCTAACGCACTCAGTCAAATGTCCTGTGTTACTGAAGATCTCTGATGACCCACAATGCAGTAAACAGGCCCCTTTCACCCTACTTCTAATTTTTATGAAATAATTCATTCATAGGCCAAATGCAAAAACACATAGAGTAAAATAGACCAGAAGCCTTCTTCCTCCTCTTCCTTTATCAGAGGAATCTAAGAGAGCATAATTCAAACAGGTGCAATCCTCCTGGGTAGAGAGAGCCATCCCATTGTCAATGTGTGGCTCTTGTAATGTCAGACAATAGAAGATTCAAGAAAAGTCAAATGTTCCTTAGCATAATATTGGCAAGGACTAATGTTATGAAAAAGGGCAGGATCAAAACTTCTCTAACGGGAGCAATGCTATATCCTTTGCCCAAGTTAAGATTGCACAGGCTCCAAGACAAGTTCAGCCAGCCCACGTGGGGTACACTTTACCTCTAAGGTCCTAGCAAGGAATCTGTGTTATGTGCCCTCCATAGCTCCCCCGCTATGCTTCCGGAATCTGTTCTCTCCTTGGGTACTGAGTAAGACATATGAAGAGACAGGGGTGGCACCTTGTGCTCTCATGAGACAACATGGAGTCTCCCAAAGAAGCAGTTGAAGATGGGGGACAAGGACTTGGAGAGGGGATTGCATGACCAAAAGAGTATGGGAAGAGGGGATTTCATGGGCAAGAGAGTATGGATCCTTTTCCCCTAGATTCAGATTTAGAAGGCCCTTCCTTCACGATGGGCAAGGGAGCTTACTAAGTTAGGGAAGGTACCAACCTGCAGCATTCCACGCCATTCACTAACCTGGGAACTTGCTGACACTTCAGGAAGAACTGCCTGCTTTTACCTCCCTGGTGTTCCGGCAGGTCTGATCTGGTCAGGGGGTGATGAGGTGATGAGGCAGGGTGGCTCGGGGATAGCAGGGCCTTCATCCACATCACACTTCTGTGGATAGCAAGACAGACTCTGGGACATATCAGGAAAGGTAAAGACACAAGAGGTAAACCCGCAGCCCAGCTAGAGGACTGGCCAAGGGCAGCCATATCCATTTATAATGGAAGCCCAACTCTTGCTTTATTTTTTGCTACCAGGGATGGCCCTGTTCTTCACGTGTCCTATCACCAGCCCAGGAGGGAAGAGAAGGGCACTGTGGTTTATCTGAGCTAATCATGATCATGCCCTTTGCCATGACCAGTTGAGAGGTAGACATGGACCCACCTCTAGCCAATACAACATGATGCTGTATCCTCTAGCAAATGCTAGAAGGATAGCGAATGCTTCCCTTTCTCTGCTGGTATTGTTCGATCTGCATGGGGTTCCTGGAAGTCTAGACAGCCATCTTGCAATCATGGGGGCAGCTAGGCTGAGCCCAGGTCCATCCACGGAGGAAGACAAAGGAAAGTGTCTCTAGGAGCCTAGATTCTTCATGTACAAATGTTGAATGCAACATCCCTGAAGTTACCTTAAATCACAACTTAACATAGGCTGTAAAATAAAACATTTCTTTAATTATTTAGTCACTCTGATGGAGAAGGCAGGTAAGCTGTCTGTGGCTGCACAGCTAGTAAGTTGCAGAGTTTGGATCAAATTCCAGTTCCATGGGATTACGAACATCATACACTTCTGCTCTGCCGGGGTGTATCACAAAACTCAGAGGACTGCACGCATTCATTAGAATCCTTCACAGAAGGACCTCTCTGTTAGGCATGTCAACTATCTGGTACTAAAAAAAGATTCTGCGAAAATGATTTTTGAAAAAAATACAAAAAAAATCTCTTTCCTCATAGTATTTTTCCTCTCCAGAGCATCACAACTGCTTCTCATTCTGCACATCGTGACAAGATAACAGGATTTAATTACCAAATTTATACACCACCAGCGTGGTATCAATGCACTGGCCTGGAATAAAATGAATTCAGTTATTAAAAAAAAAAAAGAAAAAGAAATGCCTCATCAATACAGTGACAGCAGATACAGAGACAGTTTTATTTACTTTATCTCCTCGCAGGAAGCAGTTAAGCTATTTCAAAGAGATTATGGGGTTTTAATGATCTAAGACATTAAAAGACATTTCTCCCAGCAACACTGACACTGGAGCTCAGGTAGAAATAGCAATAAATGCAAGAAATAATGGCCTGTTTGGGCTCCTCTCTCCACCCGTCCCCAAAAGAGGACCCCATCACCAGGACCATGCTTGCACTTGGCGCGAGCTGCTGGCTGGGGATCTCACTGGATCTGCTCAGTTCTCTTATTAGGCATGGAAGATCTTTCGCGATGAGAACTCAGCAGCAGCTTTTGGACTCCACAGTGAAAGCCAGCACCAGAGTTGAGCCCTGCCTCCAAGTACAAAGAAAGAAAGAAAATGAGAAAGTGGCAGAGAAGGTAAGATAATAATGTGGAAGGAGGAGAAATGCGGTTTGGAGCTTGTGGATAGTGGGAAATTTATGTTCAACCACGTACCTCTCTCTTGCACATCATAGCTAAGAAGTGAGCATCTGGCTCCACAATGTACTCCCTGCATAATGCGTTGCCTTTCTACAACTCCAAAGCAACAGGGCCAATCCATTATGGACCAAAACCTCCAAAACTGAGCCAAAATAAGCCTTTCCTCTCTATAAGTCAATTGTCTCAGGTATTTTGTTATAGTAATGGAAAGCTAACTAACACAATTCGTAAGGACTCATACCTAAGTAGTGCTTATAATGCAGACAGAGAAGTGAAGCATTTTCTTAAAGTTGCCATGTGTTGAATAGTCACATAGATGGAAAAGAAAAGAAACCAGGTTGGTCACCAGCTGCTGGGGCCACATCCTGGCTCCTCCACATAAAATCAAGTTACCTGGGGCAAACTCCTTGGCCTCTCTAAGCTTCTGTTCCCATGGCTGTGAAATGGGGATGATAACAATGAGCCTTAGCTCTTAGGGTGAAAAGAAAACCTATTTCTGAAGCACTTCACACAGTGCTTGGCATATGTAATAAATGACAACTTTCGTCCCTCTGGAGGACTCCGGACTACACTAGGGGTTAGGACAGAAAACGGCAAAGAGAAATCCTTTCATCTCATCGGTTACTCAGGGGACAACACTCTGGTGCTCCCACCATGTTCTGGGGACAAGAGACTTAAGAAAGCTAAAATATTTGGTCTAAGAAGTTTGGGAATAAGAGACCCAGGAAGGGGCGCATCATGCTGAAATCTTTTATGAGCCTCAGAGCGAAGAGGAAGTTATAGGCTGTGCAAACCAGGTGAACCAAGGAAGTCCCTTCTCCTCCAAAGAGGAGGTCAAGGGCAGGAGGTGCTGCCTGGAAAAGCTCTGCGCCCCCTTCCAGAGGTCCTGTTGTGTGGTTATAACTTCTTCTCAGTGAGACCTCGCCTCAGGAAAGTTTCAGGCTGAAGCTCGATGCTCCAGTGCCGGGGAGAGGTGCCTTCCACTGCTCACGGCTGCGACCAGGAGCCCTCACCTAGGGTGTGAATACAGCTCAGCCAGGCAGGCTCAAGACGAAGGGTTTAACACACAGTCGCTGGCTTCTGCTCCTCAACACCAACACGAGACTCGCACTACTGCCAACGCGATTCCACAGAAGGGGAAACTGAGCCCCTGGGAGGAAATCACTGCCTTAGTCAGTTGTGTGTTGCTATAACAAAATGTCTGGTGCTAGATATTTACAGAAACTGAAAATCCAAGATGAGATGGCCCCAAGTGGTTGGCTTCTGGTGGGGGCCTTCTGGCTCTGTCACAACATGGCACCTGGCATCCCATAGCAAGAGAGAGAGCACGTGGTGAGAGAGGAGGGCCCACCCGTGCTCTTTCAGAACAACTCACTCTCCAAGAAACAAATTTGTTCCTCCAGAAGCTGAGCCCTCTCTAGGAGACAACAACAATCTTTTCATGAGGATTGTCATGACCTCCCACTAGGCCCCGCCTCTTGAAGGCCCTACCACCTTTCAATATCATCACATTTGGGACTAAGCTTCCTGCACGTTAACCTTGGGAGGACACACTCCAACCACACCCAAATCATAGCAGTCACTTGCCTGAAGTTGCTCAGTTAGTAGAATTCAGAGACTACAGAGCCAGATTCCACATCCAGGCGCTGTTGGTCCCAGAGTCTGGAAGTTAATCATTGCTTACCCCACCGTAGCCAAGGCCCTGACTTCATACTGCTTCTGACCAGAGGCCCTAGTGACAAGGAGGGAGCATGGGGATCCAGGAGGCAGGTCTGGGATAATGCAGGCAGGGTAGCAGGAATTGGCTGGGATGGGGCCAGGGAACCAGAGCTCCTCACATCACCATGGGAGGTCTGATAGGGCCAGAGGGATTCTGGGAAGTTTCTCCCACAGAATCGTTGGTTTGTTGCTTTGTATGCGTATGGCCTTTTGTATCTAGTAGATATCTGATCTCCCCAACATCTGCTTCTGACTGCCTCAGTCTTCTCTTCCCTGTATATCCCACCCTGCATCCTGCCCCTCACCTGATGGGGGTGTGACCAGTGCCCCACCCCGACTCTTCTCCTCCCCCATGCTCCTGGACCTCAGCTGACCCTTCCCAGGCCTTGCCCTGGCAACTCCTTCCTCATCCCCTGCCATGCAGGGATCTGAGTCATTGACAGTGTGTGGGTGAGAAGAAACAGAGAAAGCAAAATCAAGAAATAAAAACCCCGGAGGGCAGCAACAATTAATATTTAACTTGAAAATTTCCTGGGAACAGATAGTGCAGGCTATTCATGTGCAAATCATATGCAAATTATATACAAACACTCTCCACACCAGGGCCCCTGTAATTATGCTGTAAACCTGCCTGGGCAGCTTGAGAATTCCCCACACTGTCCCTGCTCCAGGCTGCACAGGACAGGATGGAGCCTCCAGGTGACACCCACTGGCCTCGGATCCTCAGGTCAAAATCCCTTCCAGCTCTGGCTCATGCCAAGGAGAATTCCTAGTCCCACACCCTGGATCACCTGGCCACTCTCCAAAAGTGCCTTCCTGAAGGGCACCCATGGGCTCCTGAGGACTAAGTCTCCATCTGTAAAGCTGGTCACCCCCAGGCCCAGGGTCTTCTCTGGCACAGGGTCACTGGGCTGGAGGTTGGGTGACTCGGGGGGATGTGGGCTGCCCTTGCGTGGGTGTCCAACTGTCCCACATGTGGCAGGAAAACAGTTCAGTCTTTCCTCTCCAGGTCACCCAGGGCCAACACCAAATCTGAAGAACCTGGGAGTGTAGGGTTTGCCTGCAGGCTTGAGCGGCCCAAGCCTTTCAGCCTGGCAGCTGGGCTGAAGACAGACTCAGGGGCAGGGAGGTCTCCTTGTCCTTCCGAGCTGAAAGTTCCCTCCTGAACAGGAAACGGACCTCCAGGTGAGTACTCCCCACTCTGGATCTGAAGGGGCATCTCCTCAAACTGCAGCCAGGAGGAGGCAGAGGACCAGGGGAGGAGCCCGGGACCCAGCCGCTAGGTAGGAACACCTCTGGCACACGTGCTTGCCTGTCCCTCTGGCTGCACCCTCACTCTGAAAGCCCACGTTCCACCCGATCCTATTCTGCACCCACACCCAGCAGGTGGAATCCACTGCATTCAACAGTGGCAGGTCAGTGAGCACCACACCAGCACCAACTGCCTTGCTGATGAAGGTGGAAATGAGCCACCAGTCCAGGGTTCCAGAGGGTCAGGGCTGGAATCCCACTGGATTCAGAGCATCATGTGGCAGGAGGCAGGGGCCACCCTGAGCCAACCTCCCTTCATCGCCACGCCCAGGACAGGGTGGGAAGGGCTCATGGTGAGAGACTGGACCCACCTGTGCACCCTGCCAGACTTCCTAGAAAAGCTCTAATGTTAGCCAAAAAGGAACCGATGCTCAAGTTGGTGGGGTGCACACAACTGTCCTCTCCTGGTGGCTGACATGGAGACAGCCACGTGAAGGAGGCAGTGTTGGAGCTAAGATTTAAAATTTGGGGTGGGATTTAAAAGAGAAGAAAAGAAGAAGAAATATGCTCAGAGTTGGCGGCCTGAGCTGTCTCAGGGATGGAGCTATGGAAAGTGCAAGTTCAGATCGCAAGGAGGGGTGGCCTGTGGGGAACTGGGTCCCAGGCAGCTCTTCCCTTTCCTCCCCAGTGATGAGTCCCTGCCTGACGGGGTTGTTCATTCCACTGAATATTTTCTGACCATCTGCTGCCTGCTCGGCACTCTCATGAGCACAAAAACAAAGCCCTTCCTGGAGAAGCTTTCAAACCAATAAAAGAGGGTGCTCCTAAGATGGATTTACTAACAGCCACGAGAAAAACAGTAAAACAGTTACCACATTAAACATTAATGAGAGATAAAAATGAGATTAAAAAGAACATCCCATTTTCAGCAGTATTAAAATGTGGCAAAAAATAATTGTGCACCTAAGACCTGAAGAGCTGTAATAACAGAGTTTACAATACTATAATAATAGCAATGTAACATACAATACAGTAGGATAATAATAAAGGGCATTTTATTTTAATTGTAACTCAGTTGGTTGCAAGAAAGAGAATTAAGTCACAGTAGCTCAAAGAAAAGGCACACAGGGCAGTTTGTGACATTCAACAGGCTGGTGCCCACAGTACCTACACTGGGGACGGGAGTGTCACTGACAATGGTGGCAGCCACCCTCCACCAAGATCCCTCTTCTCTGATCCTTCCTCACTGCCCACTTGCTTCACACTCCTCCCCACTGAACACCCTCATCCTCGTACTCCAGCTTTTTGTTCGAGTTGGCCCAGACTATGACCTTGACCATGATCTTTGTTACCTTCATTAATTTTCAGGGTATTGAATTCCAGATTCCTAGCAGAAAACTTCAATTGGCTCCATGCATTGATTTGGATATCAGTTTGAATTACTGTGACAAGAAGGTCCCCAATGAACAGTTGGCTTGAACGAGCTCAACATTTGTTTTCTCCCATGAAGGTCTGTGCTGCCATGCCACCCTCCTCCACAGAGGTGTTAGCAATCTAGGCCCCTTCCACTGTCTTGCAGCATGGTGACTTTGCCTGCGTTGTCCACAAGGCCACCCATCACATCCTCACTGCAGGAGCAGGATTGAGGTGTCAACTGAGGATAAAACCAACCTAGCCAAGAACAAAGAAGATAGCAAAATTATTTGGGACTGATTAGGATTGCAATCCAGGAAACACACATTCAAGCAATCTTGAAAATGTTCTAGGAGGTTTTACAAAATGGCAGCGGTATTTATAGCTTTCAACAGCAAGGGGTTGAAATTACATCACTTGTTAGTCAGGAATTACGATCGGTGCTGGTAAAAGTTAACCTGTCTTATAAGAAAAGGATTGGAAGCACTCCGTTTCTGGTTCTTTTGGGGAAAGTGTCCATTGCACAGAAAGTCAGCAGAGGTTAACAATGTTTCAGGAACCTATGGTTTGGACCAGCCCAAAGGATAGGTCCAGTTCAAAGATTCAGCCACAGATGTGTCTGAGGTGTGATTAACAATGGCCTCCTGTGGCTATGGAAGAAATTATGCTGAGTAAAATCAGCTTAACCCAGAGAACCAAGGGTCGAATGTCTCCACTCATCTGTGGAGGTTGGATCTAGACCCCGGGCATTGAGAAAGGTGGTCTGTTATCATGTGTTAAATCCAGATAAGGCGTAATGTTATGCAACCTAATACTTTTTAGAGATATTGTGGGAAGGGGAAGGGAGGGATAAGGGTGGGCAATTGGGGGGGCTCTCCTGGGGGTAAATCTAATATCCAGAATCTATTCACATTTTATATTATTTTGTTAAAAACTTGTATGGTTGTTCAATAAAAACAAAACAAAACAACAACAACAACAAAATGGCCTCCTGGCTCTATTTTAAACTCCCCAAACCAGTTCTACTCCACTTTGATATTTTTTCCTTGATAGAAGTATGATATCACCTGCATTCCAATGGCTAGAATTTATCCATAGGACTAAGTATTCTAAGGAAGCCAGAAAATGACATCTTTGCTAGGCAGCTACCTGGGGGGGGGGGGGCAACCAGATACCTCTGAAAGACACAGAGCAGTTATTTGTAGTGATGGGATGAAGGGAGTCTAGATAGAGGCCACATGGTGAAGAGATGGCAGCCTAGGCACTGCCCTTCACCAGAATACAGTGAACAGGCTGAGAGCAGATCCGGTATAAGCCATCTGGGCTGAGTCCATATTTAGCCTTGCACTATGCACACGCAAGAAGTTATGGAACCATCTACAGTGATCAAGGGTATAGACAGGGGCTCTGCAGTGATCAAGGGTATAGACGGGGGCTCCGCTGTGAAACCAGGAACCCCTCCTATTCTCAGTCACATCAGGAAAATTAATAACTCCCTGCAGGGGTGGTGGAGAGGATCCTCTGACACAAAGTATAAAGCAACAGTAGTGTGTCTACACACAACAGACACTCAATAAATGGCAGCGTTTGCCTTTTAGGTCTGACTGCCCAAAAGCAAAATGGCCAGTTCAGGTGGGGAACCCTCTGCACACTGCTGAGTCCACACACGTTGGCGTTATTTCTTTGCCTTTTCTGGTTCGTGGAAGGCACTTCTCCAGTTCTGGGGTACATGGAATTACCTCCTGCTACTAGAGGTGCAGATTTCATTAAGCTTGTGGTGGGACCCAGGAGTCTGCATCTACATTCCAAGAAATTTGAGGCAGTGAGCGTCTGAAGGGCTGAATTTAGAAATACTACAGAAACAAAAAAAGTCTGTCTCTTAGGTTCACTTTTCTCACCAAACAGGTGTTTATTTTTTTCTTGGTTCTGGGGTTTGAACCCAGGAGTGCCCTACCACTGAGCTACATCTGCAGCCACTGAGCTACATCCCTACCATTGAACTACATCCCCAGCCCTTTTTATTTATTTATTTTTTTAATTTTGAAACAGGATTTCCCTAAGTTGCCCAGGTTGGCCTTCAACTTGTGATCCTCCTCCTTCAGCCTCCAGAATCTGGGATTACAGGTATGCTTCACCCCACTGGCTACATGTATTTCTTTTTCTTTTTTCTTTTTTTTCCTTAAGAGAGAGGGGGAGAATGAGAGAGAGATAAAGAAAGAGAGAATCCATTTTATTCATTTTTTCATCTGGTCCTGGTTTCTCCAACACCCAGTCGTGCATGTGGTGCTGGGGTTTGAACCTGAGTCCCCGCATATGCCAGGCAAGCTCTCCAACAGCTGAGCCACTGCTCCAGCCCCCCGGTATTTCTTAATACAATGATTGATATCTGCTCCTAGGAATACATCTGCTCTGATTACTTTTCCTGTCGCGCTCCTGGGGGCTAGAATGGGGTGGAGGGCATTGTGAGAGAAAAGGAGACATGATGGTGGGCATAAAAATATATGTGGAGTATCCATACACTCAATGATAACCTCTCCTCTCAAACTTCCATTAGAAAGCCAAATGTTGGAACTGAGATAAAGCAAGGTACACTCCAAGCGTTTATAAGTATGTCACTGGATATATTATAGTCACATATATAAAAAATGTTCTTCATAGGTATAAGAATTATGACACTGTGCTTGGGTATTTTAGGGTATTTTAGGAAAAATATAGGACCCAGAAGAGAGGCAAGGGATCGGGAGATGGGAGGAGGGAGGTAGAGGGGTGCAGGGGTAGTGGGGGATACTGACCAAATTGTATTGCTGTATTGTGTTCATCTAGGAATATGTGACAACAAATCTCATCATTATGTACATCTATAATAAAAAAATAAATTTAAAAAAAGAAAGCCAGCTGGCCATTTGAGTTATCAAAGAACCAAAATGTGCAGATTCATTAGTAAAACTAGGACACCATGAATGGTGGGACTTGCTGAGGTCAAGATTAGGCTGTACAAAATGCTTCTTCAGGGAGCTGGACAAATTCTTTGGGAGCCCAGGTCATCTCAGACTTCACTTTAGTTGTCCTGCTTGACCTCTCAGATGTGACCACTGCCATCAAGATGAAGCAGGGGCCTGGTCACTGATGGCCCAAGTGCAGCCCTCCCAAAGTTCCAAAGTCCTTCCCTCTCATCCACCAGACACAGACTGGGCCTTCCATTCTCTGTGAATAACAGTGATTGGATATTTTTTTTCTCTGATTACAGAAAAAATATATAATCATCCTAAGTGGTTTTTTTTTTAAGATATAGACACAAAAGAAAAACAAAAGCCACCTGTAATCCTGTCATCCAGAAATAACCATTATTAACATTTTAGGGTAACACACTACTAGTTTTTCTTATGCATATGTTTGCATAAAATTGCATACATCAAATTTGGATTTCACCGAATCCCTAGCTCTGTTACGTGCTTGCTTCACTTAACAATACATGCTATTTTCCCACTGCATCAAATGCTCTTTGATAACCTAATTTTTAATAGCTCATCATATTCTAGCATATGGATATGCAATGCTTTAATTTGAATATTTAGGTTATTTTTATTTTTGTTTTATTTTATTTTTGCTATTATAAATTAAATCTTATTGTTTATCAGTCATGGTTTTCTCAGTATTGATTCTGAGAAGATAAACTATTGGGTTACAGTGTTTTTTTCTTTTCCTCTAAGTTTTAGATACCTATCTCCAAATTGTAGATATCAAGTAATAACGTGTTGACACAGCATGATGAAGACCAGGGATCCAACCAAAGCTTCAGGGAATAAGGACCACAATGTTGAACGGGGACTAAACAGTCCCCATGCCAAGCTAAGTTTCAGACATCCCAAATACGTATTTGGTTAAACTTGCAATATCAGGGGTACATTCCTTTCCCATCCCCACCCTTCTTCCACTGGCTGAAAAAAAAAATCCCAAATACTATGAGTCCCTTAGAATTCTACAGAAGATTTCTCTTCTTGATGATACTCAACCCATTTGGGGGATCCTATGCAAATCTTTATCTGGCCTACAGCAATTATTTCTGAAAACTAGACTTTTGACAGAAGTACATTTAACTTTTTTAAAAATAGCATTTTTAGTGCATGCTATTATCCTTGTTACTTATTCCAATGTGTTGATGGCAGAGTAGGTGGAAGGGTGATGTTTGCATCGGCATGGCAACCAGTGACTAATTGAATTCCCTGGCAGCCTGCGATGGCTTCTTTGACTTACATGGAGCCAGAAAGGGATGTTTCTTCCCTCTATGTGTCATGGGCTTATGGTAAAGGAAAGGTTACCCACTCATGATCCAGCCCTTTTATATTTTATTTGTATTTTTGATTTGTGCCACCTTTTGGGCTAAGAAGCTTAGCACGTTTACATTTCACTCTGTAAATGTAAGATTTCTTTTGATCTACAGTTGCCTCCTTTAGACTGTAAAATAGAACTCTTAATTATTCTAATAGCTAGGATTCATTGGATCCTTACTATGATATCCGGCACTTTCCAAGGTCCTTTATATTCCTTTTTTTTTTTTAATGCTAAACAAGCGCAGTGATGTGGGAACTGTTTGCATCATCCTTTCTTAAACAGATGAGGACACTGAGGTGGAGTTTACATAACTCTCTGAAAGGTGTAGAGTTCACAGATGAAGGTTGGAGGCTATATCTGGAGGCTGGGGGTCTAACCACCCTACCCACCTTGGCCGTCTAGGGCATATTAATGGCCTCATTCATTACAGGATGGATGTGGGACTCGATGCCACTCCATGCACAAGCTTTTCTCACATGGTATAATCCCTGCATAGCATTTCTCAGAACTTATGGGCTGGAAAGTGTTAGCCTTCTATCTATCCTCATGTGAAACTTCCTTCTTTTATTTGCCTGATTTAATGAACACTGAAAATTAAATAAGATTTTCCTCTGCCTTCTTTGGTTGCACAAATAGTACCTCATCAACTTTTGGTTCCTAAAAATGTAGAAAGTGAAAGCCGGTTCATGTGAGGAGTGTGAACACTGTGTGAGGAGGACTATGCAGAAGCCCATCTCCTGGGACTACTCAAAGTGTGGGCCCCACATGAGCAACATCTGCATAACAGGGAAGCTTGTTCAAAATGCAGATTCTTAGGCCCCACCACAAACATTCAAAATCAAAATCTCTTGAGCAAGACTCAGCAATCTGTGGCTTTAACCGACTCTCCAGATGCTTCTGAAGCAAGCTACAGAATCTGACCTGTACTCAGCAAGGTTATGCTTCAATAACAAATAACCCTCAAATATCAATGGCTCCAGGGACAAAAATTGTGCTCAGGCTCACACCATAAGCCCATTGTCAAACAATTGTGCTTTTCTCCAAAACATGGGCTGAGTCACCCAGCCACCCGTCTCTGGAGCATTGCCAGTTACTGCAGCAGAGGAAATCAGAACTTGGAGAACAACAACCTCTCTCAGAGACAGTTCAGCAGTGCTGTTCATACTTCACAGGCTAAATCAAGTCACATGACCAAGTCAGCCAACAGTGGAGCAGGAAAATACGAATTTTCCTCTGGAGAGGGGAGCACGTTTCTTTTTAAGCTTGTTTATTTTGAGGTGATTATAGATTCACATGCAATGTAAGAGGGATACAAAGACATCCTATGAACTTTCACCAACTTCCCCCATAGTAACATTTGCATTATTATAGAACACTATTTCAGCCAAGAAAAATTTTTATTAATTTTTATTAAGGAGTTATTATACAATCATAAATGCATATAAAGTAACAATCTGATATGGATTTGTTCTTAAACCAGAATTACACCCCGTATCACCCATACCCTAGTCTCTAGATTCTTCTATATTTCCCCACTACAAGTAATATAAATGCTTAGATTGTGAATTGTCCAGAATTAAATGATTGCATAAGTATTATTTGGATTCTCAGGGGGGTGAAGAGTGTGCTACATTGTTGATTGTCTCCCTCGATCCCTCCCCATCCTCCCTCCCTCTCCCCTCCCCACCTCCCCCACCCCACATATCTATAGTTACCCTAGGTTATGTGTTGCTACACCTTTGCTGGGTCTAATACATGAGTCTGACAACCTTTCACACAGGCCTGGGTTTAGCTCCAGCCTCCACAAATGAGGGAAAACATTCAACCCTTGACTTTCTGGGTTTGATCAGCCAAGGAATTGATACTGATGCAGTCACCAAACTGCTTCAAATGTCACCAGTTTTATATCAACTTATCTGTGTGTGTGTGTGTGTGTGTGTGTGTGTGTGTGTGTGTGTGTTTGGGTCTATGAAATGTTATCACATAGCAAATATTTTTAATAGTATGCTAGTCTATTATGTCAGGTAAAAGACTAAATATATCCGGTGAAAGGCTAGGACGGTTTAACTAGAGAGGTAAGGGAGTGTTCCAGATGATCTCCCCTCCTCGTAGGAATCCCTATCTTTGGAAAGTTAGTTTATGGAGAATAGTGGGACAAATTAAGAGAAAAAAGAAACAGTCGTGAAGCCTATGCTGAGGAATCCGTCAGTGCAGTGGACATCTGTGGCGAGGCCCGCCCAGCATCTGTTCCCTCTCTGGTGGCAGAGTTGGTATTTTGTTTCGGGAGTGCATCCCTCCTCCATGCTCAGGCCACAGTGCAGGCAGGGTCGACTCTATGCTGAGCTAAGAGTGAGCACCTGGCTCAGACCTGGCCTTGTTCAGTGACTGATCAGACATGAACACATGAACCAAGCTGATCATATAAGAACCAGCACAGGACTCTTCACTAAAACTATTGATACAGACTCTGCTTTCCCTGGCACTGCCAAGCTGGTAAGTTATAACCTGGGATGTGCTGGAAAGAATCAGGTAAAGCTAGCCTGGTTGAAAATGCAATCAACATTAGAAGAGGAAGAAAGGAGTAAGTCCTGATGACATTGTGGATTACCTTTTAAGGCTGGGGATGTGGCTCAGCAGGAGAGTGCGCTTACCTAGCCTGCACTGGGCCTGGGGTGGATCCCCAGCACCACACACACACACACACACACAAACCAGTGTGATCCCTCTGGATCCTGTCATGCCTGATGCTTTACTACTTTTAGACTTTCCAGCTAAATGAGCTAAATCATTCCAACGTTTTCATTTAATTCTTTTTAAACTATTTTAATTTCGGTTTCTGTTGCTTATTCCTAAGAGTCAAGTTCTGAATTACCCAGGAAGGCAATTCCCACCACAAGACAAGGTACTCAAAAAGCCTGGTAGTTCTCTTCCCAACATGCAAATGAACCAAGTACACAGGGACACACATTTGTGCACACACGTATGTGAGTGCGTGTATGTGTATACATATATTTATCCCCATCGGCCTGAGCCCTTTTCAGAAACTGTCTGCTTAAAACATCAGGCAACAACCCCAAGGGACTAAACGAACTTTCTCCTCCTTCCATTCTTTTGGTTGGGTTTTCCCATGATCTTGAGGGAACTTTCAGATCTGGGGGTGGGGGGACGTATTCAGAGGGACTCTTCATAGCTGAATGCTTATGATTGGAAGACTGATTTTACTGGGCAAATTTTGAATCTAGTAACCAGGAAAGCTTTAGAGAAAGCTACAAAGCAAACTACATTCTTGGGATTTTGCAACGGCATATTTCCTCCCTGGGATTTCCAAACCAGTCTCAGTGTTCACAAGGTTCGGCAGGTAAGTGCTGACGGATTGATTCATTTTCCTCCTTGAGCAGAAAACCATGCATGGGGGGGGGGGTCAATAAAATATGCATATGAAGCCCCCAACTTCGGAGCAGTAAATGTGAGTATTTTAATTTCCCTGGATATGGACAAATACAACCACAAGGGGTTTCTTTGAATGTTTTGTCACCTGCCATTTGCAGACAGTGGAAAGTTCTACCACAATTAGCCAATGAGGGAAGAGTTAGACACCTGCAAGTTAGACCTCTACCCAGAGCTCAGGGAGGCTGCGAATGCCAGAGCATGTTAGAACCAGCCAGCCCCCAAAACAGAGTCCCCCCAGGAAGCTCTTCAAAAAATGCAAAAAATTAGGTGAGACAGTGAGATTACCCTTTGTTCTGCTTGCTCAAAAGAGCTGCCATTTGCGTGCTACTGTGGTTTTTGAAACCCAATGGAAGGAACACGTCCATCTCTAGAAAAATAATTGTGGCCCGTTTTGAAGATGTGTCCTTTTGTGGGAAATTCCAGTTTTTTGATGATCCTGTCACCCTGGTGGGGTCTTCCTCCTACCTGAGCCCAGGGAGCTGCTTGGCAGCTCTTGGCTCAGTTCTGCCACTTGGCTTAGTATCACCATGGCACATGGCTCGCCTATTTCAAGCCTTCATTTTCCTATGTGTAAAATAATATAATACCTGCTTCTAGCTTGCTGGTAAAGATTAAATACAGGCAATAGAGTCATGATCCCTTTGCAAAAAAATAAAATAAAATAATATTAATGATAATAATAAGGCACCATAGACTCACTGCACATTGCAGACCCTAATGTTGTATTCTGGAAGTCATGCTGTGGGAGTTTTCTCTTTCTCTCTCACATAAACACACATATGTACATGTGTACACCAAAAGACAGCCACATGTAGGAGAAATGTGATTTGCCATTACAGAATGAGTTTAGGAAAGTGAGATTAGCATAAAAATGTAATAAGTAGACTTTATACCTTGGAGTTTGGCAACTGAAAACGAACAGAAAGGGACCTTAATTTCCAAACAGGAAGAAACCACAAAAGATTCTGAATCCCTTCAGGTACTGAGAAGAACAAGAGGAAGTTTCTGGAAGTTCTTTCTATGTTTCTCTGTATTGGGTAATTGTAGAGTAGTAGTGAGAACCCAGTATTGGGGGCCAGAACCAGAGAGTGAATGCTTCCCAGATGGCCTTGAGCTTGTTCCCTTCCTGTCTGCCTCGGAGCAGTCTCCTCATCTGTAACGTTGGATTAGATGACCACCCAACAGGATTAAATGAATAGTACAGGGAAAGACACCCTTCCTCCACCCCCAGTGTCTAGCAGGGAACGGATGGATGACAAGAATAGGCTTCCAGGAGAGTTAAAAAAAAAAAAAAAGAAAAATTTTTACAAGGCAACAGAGCAAACAGACCCATCGAATGTGTCCAAGGCTCCTCAGCAGATTGCGCTGCATCTCTTTGCTTTCGAGTTTACTGGCTATTTTCTCTTTCCTTCATTGTCACCTCAAGTGCATGTCGCTCTGACTTGAGATAAACCCTGCTTCCCAACAAGAAGACCCTGTGGAAATGAAGCCCTTAATGACATTTCCAGCTCTAAGAAAGGTTTCAGGAAGAGCAGCTTTGCTCTGGGTGATGCTTCGCATGAATCCAGTGATCGAGGAGCCTGTTCCCAGCATTGGGACTGTGATAGGAACAGTGTGCACAGGGGTGGGGGTGGGGGGCAAGCCGAGGAAACTGGATGGATTCCCAGATCCAACCAAGTCAAGTCTTTCCAGTTCCGCTTCATCATGGTGTTTGAGAGAAATTCCCAGAACGTCAGATTCTGACACATTTGGCGAGAGTGGGGGAGGTGAAGGTGATGGGGGGGGGGTGGGGGGAGAGTTCTAAAACTCCATATAAAAGTTACTTGTCTAATGAGTTTCTTTAAGATGGTCAAAGCTGGGTCCTCCCCATCAGTACCAATAATCCAAATTGCTTCTGGTTGAATGAGGAATATTTTGGAAATGCCACAAAAGCTGTTTTAGATCCTATCAACCTCATCCCAGGGTGACCAACCAAATGCCATCGCACTTTCTGCCTCACTCCAAGCATGGACTACAAATCACATTGCAGCCATTAAGATGACGGAGCTCCCCTGTGGCTTTGAGGGAAGAATGAGGTCTAATTAAACTTTATGTGCACAGCGCCCAACACCGTACCTGGTGTGGGTAATGATCTGAACAAGTAGATAGAGTTTAGATTTCTTGAAAGAACACATTTTTGTATTCAAAAATATGAACTGTTTGGAAAGAGTCATACATAGCTAAGCAAACATAGATGTCTAAAGCACGAGTTCTCAGCTTCCATAAGCATTTATCCAGAGCCTACCATGTGCTACACCCTGTTCTAAGTGGTAGAGATACACAGACAGACAGGCATGACTCCTGTCCTTGTCAAGTTCAATCTGGGAGGAAAGATGCCGGTGTTGGGCAAGATTCTGGGGTGTGGCTAATGTAATCCTCCGTAGCTAAACTGAAGTAGATTGATTAAGGTTTATAACTGTCTCACAAAATCACTGAGAAGAAACAGGGCTGTTGCCTGAACTTCCAGGACTCCCCCAAAAGACAAGCTGTCTTTGCCACCGACAGGAACCTCTGAATCAGGAAGCTATCACCATCCCTGTCGGTTCCCTAACCACATCACATCTGCCATCATCCAAGCCAGCAAAATGAATGGCCCATGTCCCGCTTCTTTTCCCACAAAGCTCAGATCTGAATCCAAGTCTCGCATGACTGTGTCTGATTGGCAGACCATAAATCACTATCTGCACCCCAGCACAAGAGGGAATTCGAGATGTGTACCATGGGGAACAATCAGAATAAGGAGAAGCGGTTTCAAAGACTTGGGGCTGCTGGGAAGGACCATGGCCCGCTACAGTGACTAAATAAATAACAACAGTAAAAAGTAGGAATGACAAGGCTGATGTGCACACTGAAGCTTTGGGATGAGAGAGAATATTTAAATAACGTAGCATGAGGGAGGCACCGTGGAAATTAAATCTCTTCCATTGGGCCTTGACGGAGTAGGATTTAGCTGGGCCAAGAAGGGCAGAGAAAACATTCCAATGACATTCAGTGTTTAAAAAAATAATCTTTGAACAGTTTTGAGAACCAACAGTCTGCAATATTCTGAGGATACAGTTGTGAGCAGCAGTACAGTTGTGAGCAGCAGTACCATTGCCTTGTCCTGATGGAGCTCACAATCCAGGGTGGTGGGAAAAGAGCTACAAGAGCCTTGCTGGAAGGCCAAGTGTAGTTGACATGGGAATCACGGTGCCATGCTTAGGGGACACTAAGCTCTGGAGAAGCGAGTCCCAAAGAACTCAGGCTGTGGTGCTATGGGGAGAGAGTGGAACCTTTAAAAGGTGGGGCTTAGTGGGAGGAAGTTAGGTTATTAGGGGTGGGCCCTTGAAGGGGATATTGGGACCCCAGCCACTTCCTATTTCTCTTTGCCACCCAACTGCCACAGTTTCCTCCCACACATGCTCCTGCCTTGTCATAGGCTAAAAGCAATGGGGCCAACACCTACCACAGACTGAACCCTCTAAAACTGTGAGTCAAAATAACCCTTTTCTCTCTATAAGGTGACTGTGTCAAATATTTGTCACAGTAATGAAAAGCCAATTAACATAGGGGGCTGCCAATGGTGGCCACATTGCCTTCTCCCTTGTGTGACTTCTGCCTTGCCCCAGGACAGCTAGTCTGTATGCCAGCAAGTGACCTCAGAGTTGACAAGAAGCCAAACAGATAGTGGTGATCAACTGATGAAATCTGACTGTCTCTTTCCTAGGATCGAACTGAGGGGGAAGTGAGAGAATGCACGAATTGATTAATGGAACTAGAAACAGAAAAACTCATCTGAACATCATATACAGGAACTAAGAGGGGTCAAAAGAGAATTCAAGTTACGTGTAAATGGTAGACACAAAATCTATGAGCTACAGGACTAGAGGATGAGGAAATTATTGGCAAGACAGGAGCAATGGAAGTGGAGTGCATTGGGGCTGAGACTCAGTCCTGGTGTGGGCACCAATAAACTCCTGCTCAGAAGAGCAACGAGAAGCCAGTCCCAGGAGCTGAGCTGGATCCTTCCGTTGCCTGGGCTCCTTCCAATCTCTGCAAGGCCACACTACACAGCTCCCAGGAGGTCTGTGTTTTAATTCCTACCTTCAGCCTTCCAGATCATCCTGTGAGGTAGCTTAGCAGCCCCTCTGTTCCATGCATCAGTTACAACGTGGGAAGTTGAAAGGCCTGAAACTGAGCCCAACCAAGTCGGAAGGGGGAAAATAATTTTCTCAAAATGAAAAAGAAAATCAGATTAAACATGAGCTGATCAGAGTTTAAATTTCAATTTTGTTACATTTAATTTGTACCTATATGTCTATTTCTTGCCAAAGTGCCGTGTCATGTTTACTGACTTGAGTTGCTATGAAAATGTCACTAACAATGAGTAAAAGCATGCATGCTATTATTACACCTCCCACTCCAAGACCCTTGACACTCGCACCCTGCCTCCCTTCCTGGAGGTGAAGTTTGCCTGAGTAAGGGAGTCAGGGCCACTAGTAACAAAAACAGCAGCGGGATGCTGCATTTTACAATTCTTAAGGAAAACTATTTTATATTCAGAACAATTCAGTCCTTTCTGACCCTCAGCAAGTAGTAAAATGATAACCATATATCTCACGCTCTTAAATGCATATTAATTGATAATGTTTGAAATCGGAGGATGTTCATATAAAAGTTTTTGCTCTGTATGAAGTTGGATTTTGGAAAGAAAGCTCTGAGTTACAGTAATTTACGGTGCAGCCTTACCCCATTACTGGAGCTTTTTCATGAGCACAGGAAGTGTATTGATCCTCTGCCATCAGAGTCTCAGCCTGGGCTCCACTGTTCCTGGGAAGAGAGGAGCTGGTGGAGCCGGGTGGAAAGCTAAGAGATGGAAGGGAAGGAAGCCTCTCTCTCCAGGGGAACCAGCAGCCCAAAGGACCAGACAGCAAAGAGAAAAATAGGAATGAGTGTCTTTGAGACTGGGAAATTAAAACTTAGACCCTTCCACCCTTAGCCAGACCAACGATTAACGAAGCAAAGTTAGAGAGCTGGGGGAAAGGTCATTTTTGCATTCATTCATACATTCATTCATTCAGCAAATATCCATTGAGAGCAAGGACAGAGGACTAAAAGACACAGTTCTTGTTCTTAAGCTGTAGCAGCCTAGAGGATCAGGCCACCATGATGATCTCTCTAAGGTGATAAACAGGTATCTGGGGGAAGAGTCCATCCTCAGCAATGGGACTGGGGGCGGGAACACAAGTGAGAATCCCATCTGCTTAGCTGTGTTTACTTCTGGTCTTCAGCTCCCTGTGACAGGAGCAGGTTAGAAAGTGAGGACTATAAACAACAACAATGACACTGGTAGTAGCCTGGAGCCCTGGTGGAAGGTCAGTCTGGCTGGCTGAGGAGCATCATGGAAATCCACTACTATCATAATTGTTAACTAATACCTATCTTCTATTGAGCATTTGCTATGTGCTAGACACTCTGCCAAGTACCCTCTGATTTTCTCACTCAACTCTCACAACAACCTGTAGGGAAGGGATTTTATGAGTAAGGGACACTAAGCCTTGGAGAAGGGAAGTGACAAGTCAATGCTGTACAGGTAGCAAACGCTGGGGCAGGGGACCAACCTGGGGCAGTCTGGCTCTGGACACTGCTGCTCCCAAAGACCTCCAGGGCTCTGCTCCTGTCTGGATACAGGGGCATTTGCAACTGTAGCTGGCTCTGCCTCTCCCTTGATCTGGAGGGGACACAAACTAAACTTTGTGCTGTTTTCACTGGCCCTAGTCAACAGGCACTGCAGGCGGAGGGGGACAGGAAGGACTTGGACCATTCTGGCCTCTGTAGGGAATCAGCTGAGGTCTCACCTCCCACCGACAGTCTGTGTAAGCCACTTTGGATGTTCTGTCATTGAACTAAGTTCAGCAGATCATTGACACAAAAGGGGAGGGTGAGGCAAAGGCTGGAACAACGAAGATTGTTCGAGATCCTGGGGATTCAGAGGTTGCCTTCCAACAACCTCAATCCTGAAATGAAGGGCGAAATTATCAGAGAAGGCTGTGGAAATAAGGATGAACCTTGCTGAATGGATCACAGTCTAGTGGTGGGAAATTAAAGAGCTCATTGTTAATCTCACAAAGGAGCCACTGGTACTGGTAGCAAAAAGAAAAATAGGAATGACTGTCTTTGAGACTGAGAAATTAAGACTTAGAGAGATGCTTTGTCTGGATGCAGTTGGTTTCACCTTCAGCAATTCCCTTCTTCATTGAGCCTTGGTTATCTTCTCCTAAGACTTTGTTCCACAGGGTCATTTTATCGAATGCCCACTGTGTAGAGACAGGCTCATTTAAATAGAATTTAACATTAATGTGATAATCCATCTTTAAACTGGAATCCAGGGGGCCAATTTGTCTTGGTTGATCATGTCACCATTTAGATGTTGATTTATTTCGTGGCTTTTTCTTCTCCTTCCTACTAGTCTTCGTTGGCCTGGGAGTTCTTACCTTCTGCACCTGCATTGGGGTATTCACGGGGTTCTCCTGTCACAGGCCCTGGTGGAGGTGGCAAAGGTGCCTTTTGTTACCAAGGAGAAACCTGAGTAAGCCCTCTGGATTTACCTGCTCCCCTGCTCTTAGTACCTTGCTTTTGTTTGATTTTAAAAGTCAATTTCAGCCAGGTGCAGTGGCGCAAGCCTGTAATCCCAGTGGCTCAGGAGGCTGAGGCAGGAGGATGGCAGGTTCAAGACCAGCCTCAGCAACTTAGCAAGACTCTGTCTCAAAATAAAAAATAAAAAGGGCTAGGGATGTGGCTCAGCGGTTAAGTGCCCCTGGGTTCAATCCCTGGTACCAAAAATAAATAAATTAATTAATAATAATAATAGTAAGTCACCAGTTTAGCAGTACAGATAACACCTCTGGGGTGCGGGTCATGATGGTAACAGTTGATCAAGCTTGGCTATCTATACAAAGATCACCAAATTACTTCCTAGTCTCCACTCACCCTTCTGCAACTTTAGCCCACAAGTACCCCCAACCTAGCCTTCACGGAGGAGGATTTGAGACTCACTCGCTCCTTTCCACATGTGGAAGCTCATGATTAATTTTTTCTCTCCCCCAACCTCTCACCCTTTTCCTCTAGTACTGAGAATTGAACCCAAGGTTGCCCCACCACTGAGTGACATCTCCAGGCTTTTTTGAAATTTTGAGACATGGTCTTGCTAAATTGCTGAGACTGGCCACGACCTTGCCCTGCCTCGGTCTCCCAAGTTACTGGGGTGACAGGCGTGTGCACTAATCTTTTTCTCCTGTGCAAAATTTGTTGTTCTGGTGATTGGCACACTGTGGGGTGGGGTTCGGGGGACAAAACAGGCCTGTAGCACCTTCAATTCTGGATCTTGCTCTCCTGCAGCCCTAAGAGCTTTGAACATGATTTGGACAAAATGCTGCAGGTGTTGAGAAACAGGAGCCAGTGTTCCCGTGGGGGAGCAGAACGGACTTTGTGGAAGGGAGGGCAGTCGGGGAGGGGATCAGGAAGAAGGGGTGTGGGCAAGGACTTGGGAGCCACGGTGAGTTTTATAAAGCTAAGTCCATAAACATTGCCACTTGCTCTTGTCATTGTACTCAGAATGTGTACACAGCTCCTTGGGGACAGAGGTTCCTTAGCAGTCTCTCTGCAAGTCTTCTCCAAATGGATTTGCATTAGGACACCTTTGGCCTTCTCAGTCCCTCCTTCTCTCTCTGTGTTCCTAGCCTCCAGCCCAGCAACACCTATCAAACTTCACCGTGAGTCGGAATCGCAGGCTGCTGGGCCCACCCAGCAATTTTCAACTCCCTGATTCTGGTCTGAAGAGAAGACATAATTTGCATATCTGGACAAACCCTTGCCACTAGGTGAGGACCACACTTGGAGAACTCATACTACTCCCCAGAAAGCAGAAGATGGGTTAAGTATCTAAGTGAAAACCACCCCTGGTTTTGTGAGGATGATAACCTCATCATTCTTTGTAAAGGAATCTCATCAACTTACATGAGCCAGACTGCAATTCCAGAAGATTCTTGGGCTTCAGATGCCTTAGAAGGCAGAGCTATCCTACTAAGGATGTACCCATTGGCAGTGTTGGAAATACTGAGGTGCCACAAAAAATCAAACAGGCACTGGGAAGTGGGTTGGCAAGGCCAAGTCCGTTTCTGCCAGGAGGGTATGCTACCAGATGAGGCCAGCAGGACCACTGGGCGGGCAGCCTGCCTGCTTCTATCCCTAATGGAGTCACCCCTTGCCCTGGGGGTTACAATCTGGGTGATTAGCTAACTTTAAAATTGGGGAGGGCAAAGCGAAGGGCTATAGTTAAACCATGGCCACAACTGGATCTCTACATTCCAGTTAAGGCTAAGTACTATATTCTGAAAAATGGACCATCAACCTTCTTTTTGTCCTCACAGCCCCAAATGGGGTCAGGAAGTGGGGTCCCCTGGCCAATAACAGTTCTCCAGTAGCCATTACCCCTGGGACACCCCATCTGTACTGAGGGTACCCCTTCATCCAGGTGCACAGGGTGGACAGGTGATATCAAAGAAGTTTCCAGAACAAGTGTGGAGCCTGGAACCCAAGGCTACCCTGGAGTTGTGGCTGGGGGTGGCCTCCTGACCCTCATTTGGGCCACCACCCCGTCTGCTTCTGTTTGCCTCTCATTACGCCATCAATTGCTCCAGCCCCTGGGACTACCTAGCCTGAATCTTATTTTCCATTTATGATTGTTAAATAAAGAAAGAAAAGAATCTCTTTCACAATAGCCTCCTGAAAGCTTAGGAAGCAGGGGCCTTCTGACAGGTCATATTTGTACAAAAGAAACCCTTTGAAATGCATGCTAAGGTAGTAATTTTCTTCATGTTTAGCACCGAGAATTTCTAAAGCAATCCTGTTGCTCTCCCTATTTCCAATAAGCTCATTAGTCTGAGGCACACATTTTACTTGGAGCAAATGAGTCCCGGATAGGGAGGGGGTGTAAGGATGAAGGAAATAGAGAGGCGAGCTGCGGTCAACAGTAGCACAGGTTTATCCGGGAGAAACCTGCGGAGTGGGGTGGCCGGTGGAGTCTGGAACCCACCTGCCGCTCACAGCCTGGGGTAGATATGGAGGGAACAGGGGGTGGGGGCCATGGGGGGATTTTCTGGTCAAAATGATCCTTGGTAGGCCCCAGTCAGTAGATTTTGAAACAGTGAGTAGGGGGTGTGCTGTCTGGCTCACTTGAGTGTCTGGCTCACATCAAGAGGAAGGAGTCACGAAGAAGGTTCTTTTAGAAATCACACTGGGAAAAGATTACATGTTTATCTAGACTGAGGAACACTACCAAATATGGAGAGAGTATCATGTTAACAGTAGTTGTCTCTGGGGAGAGAATTTTGCGTAAGTTTTATTTATTCTTTGCTTTTATATTTTGTAGTCAGAAAATAAAATTGTGTCCTTCACATCAATTTTAAATACCGTGGCTTTTAGGGTGTGCTGTGGCAGAGGGGAGCCCAAACCCACAGGCAAACAGTGATGAGAGACACTAAAGCAGAGGTGACTGTGGGACAGGGCAGGGAAGTCCTCGGAACACAGGTGTTGGCAGATTCCCCCTGTGGACCATTGCTCAGACCAAGGAAGAAAAAGAGTTAATAATTTTATTTCAAAAATGAGAACTGGTCTTTGACCCTAGAGAGCAAAAAGGAGGCAGGAACCAAGTTTAAGTTTAGGGGAGGCAGGGCTGAGGGTGAAGGGCAACTTCCCAAGGCCTCCCCTCTGTGGCCTCCTCTCTGTGGCCTCCCCTCTGTGGCCTCCCAGGAGGCAGGTGTCTTCCTGCTGCCCAGGGTCCACAAGGCCCTCCCTTTCTTGAGCCTGTTCTGCACCGGACCACCTTCGATACGGAGTGAAGACTCTGGGGCTGGGGGCAGGGTTTTAATGGCATCCTGTCCTCTGTAAAGGACCCGGGTTTCTCACTTCCATTTTTCCTCCCTTCCTGCCTTGTCTCTGCAAGGCGATTTACACCTGATGCTGAGGGATTCTGCAGTCTCTTCTCCCTTTCTGCCCTCCTTTTTTCTCTCTGTGTCTCAGGCCCTGGGGAGGTGCTCTTCCTGCCTCCTTCCTGCCTCACCCTTCGTTCGGATGCAGAGGGCTCGAGCTGGTGCTGCAGGCTTTGGGGCTTGGGCTTCCTCTAAGCATTTGTTCTCCGCCTTCTTTGTGGACCTTTCTTAGATTCTTCAACTGTCTGGAAATAACCTATAAAGTCCATGGCGGCCAATTAATAATGAAACGATCACAAATTACAATGGGCTCTCTTGTTTGCAACCCATTGGCAAAGATGTTGAAACATCCCTGCACTGTCTCTGGGTGTGAACTGATGTGACATGCTTGGAGGGTGCCTTGGCGCTGGGTAGACACAGCTCAGACCAAGTCCCGCCACTTGACCTAGCAATGCCATGTGCTGACTAGTCACAAGGCAGTAGTCAGCGATGTCCTTAATTCTGTATGCACAGCATGATCATACAGGTATTACTAATATTACTTTAGAAAGAAACAGAAATAGGAGGTTGACCAAGTTCAAGTGGCTAATAAAAAAATACAAGAGAATGCCATGCAGCAATTATAAATCATGTTGCAGAATCCCTCAGCATCAGGTGTAAATCGCCTTGCAGAGACAAGGCAGGAAGGGAGGAAAAATGGAAGTGAGAACATTTGATAACATAGGAGACTGTGCTTTATTATTGTCAAGTAAAACACTGGCAAATACATATAGCCAGCCATGACCATGGCCTTCTCCTTGGTGTTCATCCATTGTCATTTGGATTTGTGACATGTGACAGGGCACCTGCCCTGTCCCCCTGGTCTGTGCTCTAGAAAACTAAGACGGAATCAACTTTTCTGGAAATTGATTTTCTTTTTCTTGCAAGTGAAAGAACACAAACCAAACAGGTTTAGGAAAAAAAGGTATTTGATGTGCTTACCATCCGAAGGCAGGGACACCATCCCACGGTTCAAGGCTGTCACCAAGGACGTGGTTTCTTTCTAGAAGAGTTACCTCTCCCTCCTTTTTTTCCTTTAGAATGATCTCGGAGTTGGTAAGAAACTCATCATCATTTAATTCCTGCTAGAATGAGGGCTACTGGGCCTGCTCTCATTCCTCATCCCCTTCGGATGGAGCTAAAGGCACAGGATTTCTCTGCTCTCCAGGAAGCTGGTGGCCTATCCAGGCTCATCTTTGCTTTATGACTGTGGTACTTGCTCATTACTTCTCCAAGAGGAGGAAAGAGAATGGGGTCCGTAGCACTTTTACAATTTCTGGGATCAGTGCTCTCATTTGCCCAAATTCTATCACATGACTATCCCTGAACTAATCATGTCATCCAAGGGGAAGGGATGACCTAATTGTCCAGAACTGGGGATCTTTGGAAGGAATCAAGTGGCAAGGGAACCTGCTAAACACGTAAAGACACTGTTGTCAAATGTGAAAATGTTAAACAAACACTCAGATTTCTCCCTCAGCACCTTTAATAAACTGGTAACCCACCAAGAAAGAGGTGGAAAGAGGCAGGATTCAATTTGTAGTATTTCCCTCAGGGCACACTTTGTAAAATTCTGTAGTAAACCTAAGGGAGATCAGGGCCACATAAGTTGGGGTACCATCCATCCTAGTCTGTCTAGGACAGTATCAGTTCATCTCTGGTGCTCCAGTCAAATCATTATTAGCCTTAACATTCATTCAGATGAGTCCCAATCTGGCCCCTTCAGAGATCTAGGTAGCGAGGATTCCACATTGTTCCGCATCGGATCGTGAATCACTGACACAGTCAGATCTACTCTTGGAGGGCTGTGAATCTGAGACTTAGAAAAGGAAGAACATTAGGGGGTAAGGGTGAAACAAGGAAGCAGAAGGGGTAGTGGCACAGAGTAAGACTGAATGAAGGTGGCTGCGACGTGGACATGCTGCTCTGATAGGGACAGTCTATCAGACGCTCTACCTGCCCTGATTAGCCTGCTGCCTGTACCAACTTACTCCCTGGAATGCTGCAGAGCCTCATCTCCAGAGCCATGAGGCCCAAGACAACCTTTCTCAGTGTGGTTCTCAAATCTGGCTACACATGAGAATTATCCTTGGAGTTTTTAAGATGTACAAACTGTCAGAGCACTTCCATCCCCAACCCCAGGTATTTTATTTTCAAGAAAAAAATAATTCAAAATGATAGCTTCCAAAATCTGGTCTTCTCTAGATGATGAAATGATAGCATTTAAAAATACATTCTCCTTCGTTCCTTGTCACATTTTCTGAAACTTCTCCAATGAATAAATATTTCTTTTGTAATAAGAAAAAATAGCTATTAAAAGGAAGGAAGTAGAAATAATTTCTTACATTTATGGTCAGTCAGCTGATTGTCAATAAGAGTGGAAAGGTATTTCAATAGGGACAAGAGTAACCCTTTCAACAAACGATGCTGGGACAGTTGCAGAGCCACAGCAAAAGAAGCTGGATCCCTACCTCACACCATACAGAACAGTTATCTCAAAATGGATTACAGAGGGGCTGGGCTGGAGCAGTGGCTCGGAGGATACAGCGCTTGCCCGCCATGTGCGAGTACATGGGTTCAAACCCACATACACAGCTAAGTGTCAGAGCATGTGAAAAATTCAATAAAAATTGATTCTCTCTCTCTCTTTCTCACTGTCATTCTCTCTTAAAAAAAAAAAAAAAGGATCGCAGACCATATAAGTGATAAAACTATAGAAATCTTATATGAAAACATAAGTGCAAATTTTCATGACCTTGGGCTAAGCAATGGTTTCTTAGGTATGATAGCAAAAGAACACAAGTTAAAAAATAACAAGAAAGGAAGGAAGGAAAGAGGTGGAGAAAAGAAAGGAGTTGGGGGGAGAGAGAGGGGGGGAGCGAGAGAGAGGGAGACAGAAGGAAAAGGTTAATTGGACCTTGTCTAAATTAAAAATTTTAAAATATTTGTGCTTCAAGGGATAGCACTAAAAAGTGAAAAGACCAACCACACAATCGGGTGAAGTATTTGCAAATTATATATCTGATAAAGGACTTGTTTGGGGAGTATATAAACAACTCCTGTAGCTCAACAACAAAAGCAATTTAATTTTGAAGTGGACAAACAATTTGAACAGATGTTTCTATAAAGAAGACAAGGCAAGCATGGTGGCACAGGCCTGTAACCGCCGTGGCTAAGGAGGTTGAGGCAGGGAGATTGCAAGTTCGAGTTCAACCTCAGCAACTTAGTGAGGCTCTATGGAACTACTTAGTGAGACCTTGTCTCAAAATAAAAAATAAAAAGGCCTGGGAATGTGGCTCAGTGGTTAAGTGCCCCTGGGTTCAATCCCTAGTATGCACACACACACAAGAGACAAAAATCCAACAAGCACATGAAAAGGTGCTCAGTACCAGTAGCCATGAAGGAAATGCAAATCAATCACAATGAGATACCTGACTTCACACCCACTAGGATAGCTAAAATCAAAAAAGATAAACAATAACAAATACTGGTGAAGTTGTGGAGAAATTGAAATTAGATATTAGAATTCCTGGCAGGATTAGAAAATGGTGCAGTCACCTTAGAAAAAAGTTTGACAATTTCTCAAAAATTAAATGTTAACTTACAAATCATGCTACATGCATGTACAAGTATAGCATAACGAATCCCAGTATTATAAATAACTATGATGTACCAATAAAAAACAAAGAAAGTGAAAGTTAAATAATGACCCACAGCTTTACTGGTAAATATTTACCCAACAGAAATAGAAAAGAAATGGAAACACGCAAAGCTTGCACATGAGTGTTCACAGCAGTGTTATTTATAATAGCCCCCAAATAGAAAATATTTGTATGTTCATCAACTAATGAGTGAATAAATAAAATGTGGTAATCCATATAATGAAATACTATTAAGTCATTTTAAAAGAAATGCAGTCTGATACATGTTTTAACATGAATGGACCTTGAAAAAATATGCTAAGTGAAAGAAGTCACAAAAGATCACATACTTTATGAGTACATGTATATGAAATATACTGAAGGGTTGTCTTAGTTTGTTTTCTGTTGCTAAAACTGAATACCGTAGACTGGATAATTTATAATGAAAAGAAGTTTATTTAGCTCATACTTTAGGAGATCCAAGAGCTTGGTGCTGACATTAACTTGGCATCTAGTGAGGGCTGCATCATGACATGGGGAGACAAATTAAGCCAAGCAACTTTGCTTTCCTAATAAAGCCACTCCTGTGATAACCCATCAATCCACTGATCCATTAATGCCCAAATGGATTAATCCAGTCACGAAAGCAGCGCCCTCCTGACCTTTCTTAAAGGTCCCACCTGCCCCCACCTCTTAATATCTCACAATGGGGATTAAATTCCAACCTGAGTTTTGGTGGAGATGTTGGAACCATAGCGATAGTCAAATCCCCAGGGAGAACACAGATTGTTGCCAGAGGGTATTGGTTAGATGGCACGACTGCTAATGCGTCAAATTAAACAGTGGTGATGGTTTTCAACTCTGTGCATGTTATTAAACAACTGAATTGTATAAAGGGTGAAATTTTTGGTGGGTGAATTATATCTCAATAGAGCTATTATTTTTAAAAAAAGCAACAAGAAAGGAAGTCAGAGGCAAAATATGTGAGAGTAGACAGGGTGTTTCTAGCAGTGCCAAGGCTGGAGGAGTGGGCAGGGCCAGGAATGAATGAACTGGAGCAGGAAGGGGAGCTCCTGTGACCTGCTTGGCCCTGCCCCATCCGGGGCCACATCCCATGCCACTGTCCACCAGGCAGAATTCCTTCAGCTGCCCCAATGTTCTGAGACATTTTTTAAAAAATCAAATGATAATGGCTAATTTCTTGCTAATGCATCTGTTCATTTTTTAAAATATACATATTTTCAGAACAGTTTTGAATTTAAAGAACCATTTTCCATGGATTTATATTTACAGAAAAATTGTGAAAATAAGAGTTCCCCTATACCCACCATCCAACTCCAGCTATTAGTAACAGCCTACATTAGTACAGTACATCTGTCACAATTAATGACCCAAAAATAATACATTATGATTAACTAAGCCCAGGCTTTCTTCAAATTTATTTAGTTTTTTTTCCATCTAATGTCTTTTTCTATCCCACACTCCCATCCAGCATATCACATTATATTCAGTCATTATGTCTCCTCTTGTGTGTGACAGCTTCTCAGACTTCCCTTGTTTTTGACGACCTTGGTGGTTTTGAGGAGCACTGGAGAGGAATTGGTAGGATTCTTCTCCTGGGATCTGTCTGATATTCTCATAATTAGACTGGGGTTATAGGACGTTTGGAGGCAGATAAAAAGAGGTGAAATGCTTTTTTGTCACCCACCCGGGGCACATCTGATCAACACGCCTCACCCCCGTTGACGTTGACCTTGATCGCTGGCCTAGGGTGGCATTTGTCAGGTTCCTCCACTTGTGAACTTCCTGACTTTCCCCTCCTTTTCCATATTTGACTCTCTGGAAGGAAGTTCCTCTGAGTGCTCCAAAGTTAAGGAGTGAGGACAGACACTCCACCTCTGCTGTAGTTTGGATGCTTAAGTCCCCTAGAGGCTTGTTTCCTAGAGTGGCACTGGGGTGGGGCTAGAACCTTTAGGGGGTTGGGGTCTAGTGGGAGGAAGTCGGGTCATTAAAGGGGATTTGGGATCCCAGCCCTTTCCCTTTTTCTCTTTGCGCCCTGGCTCTCCAGGTGAATAGTTTTACAACACCACTTGGTATTGCCATGATGTGCTGCCTCACCACACAGGCCCAAAGCAACGGAGCCAACGGATTATGGATTGAGCCTCCAAAACTGTAAACCTAAAGAAACCTCTTTCTCCTCTTTTTTTTTTTTTTTTTTTTTTTTTGTGTGTGTGTGTGTGTAGGGGGGAGGTCAGGGAGCATTGAGGATTTAACCCATGGGTGCTGTACTACTGAGTTACATCTCTAGCCCTTTTAATTTTTTGAGAAAGGATCTTGCTAAGTTGCCTAGGGCCTTGCTAAAGGCTGGCCTTGAAGTCATGATCCTCCTGCCTCAGCCTCCCAAGTCGCTGGGATTACAGGCATATGCCACCTCATCCAACTAACCTTTTCTCTTATCTCAGGTGTTTCATCATAGTGATGGAAAGCGGACAATCACAACCTTCTTGAAGGAAGAGTACCTATGTAAAATATTCTACATGGAAGATTTGTCTCTTCTCCCCATTTATTTATTTGATCACTTATTATATCAGAATGGACTTATGCATGCCTATTTTATACTTTCAGTTATGATCAAAGACTGGCTGGTTTGTTGTTATTGTTGGTTCAAGTTTCACACTGGGAGCTCTTTCAGTTGACAGTTACGGGGGTTTATTTGTTTGTCTAGTGTCATTGTTGTTTTGGCTCTTCCTTACTTTCTGGAAGTATAAGATCCTATTTTTTTATTACAAAAATTTTTCAGTTGCATAGGAAAGTATAGAGAAATCTCATGTACCTGTTATCTCATGTACCTGTTCCCTTAGGTCTAACAGCTGCTAGTATTTTGTGACATATCTCCCTCATCTGTTTTTATTTTCATCTCTAACAGATAGAGATTTTTAAAACATTAACTATAATATCACTATCACACCCCACAAAATGAGCACTAATTCCTGAATATCACCTATTACAAGCCAGGGCTTAAATTTCCCTGACTGTTTATTTTTTAAAAAGCATTTTTACAGTTGGGTTGTTCAAATCAGGTTTACCCTGGATTTGACTAATTGTCTCTTCATGGTGCCATTTAAGACATTCATCTGTCTTCAATATTTCTTACAAATTAGAATTAGATCTGGAAGCTTGATTATGCGTCCCCTGAAGTTAACAACATTAGCATGGAAGCCAGCATCCTGAATCAGACTTTTAATTTTTCTGGAACTTCTCTCTTAAGGAAGCGGATGCCCTTAGGGACCTACGTTTAGAAGGGGAAGTGAGAGCCCAGACGATGGGCTTGGAGGCCACCAAGAATCCACTGCCAGGGATGCCCAGTGGACACACCAGGAGAGATGTAACCAGGCTTGTATTTTATCAGGGATGCATTGTTTTCTGCTAATGCTTTGTTTACCAAGTTCCATAGGTGTTTATAGACTGCCCTGACTTTATTTTTTCCCAAAGACCTATTATTTTTTTAGCATGCCATTTTTTTTTTAGCAATGCCAATACATTTTTTTTTTTTAAGAGAGAAGGACAGGGAGAAAGAGAGGGAGAGTCAGAGAGAATAAATTTTTATTGTGTTCTTCATTGCTTTGACACTTAGTTGTTGTATGTGGGTGCTGGGGTTTGAACCCATGTACTTGCATATGCCAGGCAAGCACTGTTACCACCGAGCTACCACTCCAGCCCCCCAATACATCTTGATTGAAAAGAATAGTAAGGAATTGGGAAAGTCCTTGAATTTTAGAACATTTGGTGTCTATATGTCTAAGTCCCTCCTATTCTGTTTCCATCTCCCCAGGCAGCCCTTGGTGACACTTAGGCCATGGTTCCTCCCTAGCACCCCCATTCGTCCCAATCAAGGGCTCTAGGCTGAAGACTTAGCATAGTCTCATCAATTCTCCTACCTGGTAGCAACTTTCCTCTGTAGCCTCTCTCTGTTATTCTGGTTCTGGTCCATGTAATCCCACATCTCCAATCCTCGACCTGGTTTCTTTTACAAAATAGTATGAATCAGCTGCTTGCCTGTCCTTGGGACAGCAAATTGAACACTCTCATCTGTCACACAGAGGTCATTTCAGAAATGGTACTGATAGACCAAGCCCAGGAAACAGGTCATTTGTTCTAAGTGTTTTTGTTCCTTGTCAAAGTAACAGGTGTAATGCTGCTGTGAGCTTTCTAAATGATTCTTTAGTGGGTGTAGTGGTATACCCCATAATCCCAGTGACTTGGGAGGCTGAGGTAGGAGGCTCACAAGTTTGAGAACAGCCTTAGCAACTTAGGGAGACTCTTATCTCAAAATAAAAAGGATTAGGGGTATAGCTTAGTGGAAGAGTGCCCTGGGTTCAATCCCCAGTACCTGAATAAGTAAATAAATATTTTATAGGGTCAGGAGAAAGGATTTGTCTTTTTGTTTCATCTATTTCTTTATTTTACACCCTGTCCCATCTCCAAGTTACTTTTTCAACTAGTGATTTCAAAGTTTTGGTGCCTGGCATCTTAAAAGCCAGTGGTGAAAAATTAAATTTAAATTTATATGTACATTTTATCAAACAAACAGAATACACTTCACGGTGCATTTCGGCAGAGAGGCGCATGGTGGAAGAGAGTTGTATGTCCAGGCCCTGGCATTACAGGACCCCATCACTTTATATTCCAAAGACCAGTGGGATGCCATCAGCACCCACTTTGGAACGTGGAATGGTGTAGACAGAGCCCAGCATCAGGACTGCTCCTACTGACAGCATGTCCCAGGGCAGTGTCCCTCACTATGTTCTGGGGAGGGGAAATCTGGGGGAAGAGTCTCAGGCCCCAGCTGGCTTTGCCCCCAGTGTTCTATAATGGAAGAATTCTCAGTTTGCAGATGGCTCTGCAGTGGCTTGGGCCATGTCCCTCCCCATTCCGTCCAGGCTTTGATTCCTATATATGAGGCTCCAGGAAGGTTCTTGACTCAAATAAGGTGGGGAGTAGATGTGGAGAGCCCCGCCCCTCACTGACCGGAACTTGGGAGGACCATGCTAGCACACCTCCTGCTTCCTCTCTCTCCTCCTCCTTCTCTTCGTTCCTGCTTTCCTCAATCCCCACTTGCTCCCTCCATCAGACACCACATCCCGAGCTTCTTCTTGTGTCTTCCACATTTCCCAGCTTTCAGATATTTCTGGAACTGGGCAAAGAAGCGGGTCAGCTTTAGTTTTCTGGGAGGGGGCCAGGCTCCAATCTCCACCCCTATCTATCTGCTTGAGTGACTTTAGGTAAACGGTAGACGTGCACTTAAGCCTCTGCCTGCTCATTGGCAATGCCGGATTAAAACTCACCCATTTCTTAGGCCTGCTGGAGCATCGAGAATGGGCTTGCCAAGAGCAGTCTGCAATAGCTGACTATGGTATTAACAGTTTTGCAAAACCCAGCACCAGCTCAGGCCTAGCTGGGCCTCCCCTACAGTGTCAGACCCAGAGACTTCAGGGGGTGAGGCTGCTGAGCCTGGGCTTCTCGCAGGTTCTGCGCTCAGCCCCTCCAGGAAGCTCCATGTCACTGCTACCCTTTCAGGGCTCTGCTCAGCTGGTCATTGCCTCCACAGACCCAGGGAATCCTTCCCCGCTCTGCAGAGCAAGGGAATTGGTATACTGGCCACTCCAGATCCAGGGGAGGGCCTTCCTTCCCCAAGATCTTTCCAAGTTTACTCCAGCTTTTAACTCAAGAACCCCAGGTGGGGAGGGAGTATGGAACCAGGTTTGTGACAGTTTTATAAATCCAAACCTGGCTCCCTGGGGATTCCTGGTTCAGCAGTCTACAGATACAGCTTATAGGAAGGGGAGAACTGGAATGCCATTCCTCACAAATCTCTTCCTGGGGCTGGGGGCTCAGTCTATAAAATGTCTGATGGGATATATCTTCCTTGGGGAGCTCAATTCCTTTGAGTTCCAAAGGTTTTGCTTGGAACTCACCTCCAGGAATAAGGCAGCCAGCCGCCGGTGTCAGAAGTCACTGAGAACCACACAACTTCACAGCTGCTGGATTTGGGGACAGGAAGTAACATTTCTTCTCCAAATCAATTGTGCTACCTACCCTCCTACCTCCGAACACCCAGGAAGTGTCTTTCATTTGCAACAGAGATTTGAACATTGACTTGGTAAAAATATATTTGTTTATTTATTGGCTGGCAAAATGCTTTATTTATCAAACCATTCTGGATTCTTTTAAATAGATAAAATGGAGGTAAAACCCCAAAGGAAAATTAAAGCTTTAATGCAGTCTTGCAGACTCTTGCTTCATTTCACTGTAAATCGAGTGCAATAAACCACAGCATTGGCAGCCTGCAGAAAGCAGCTGTGTAATTTTCTTTTGTGCAAGAAACTAACGCTGTGGTAGACTTCTCACCTACAAGAAGTCTGATGGTGGTGGATGGCTGCCGTGCACTAATTATGTCTTCCTTTATATCTTTGGCTTGAACTCTAATTTGCTTACAGTTTAATGAACATCGGTCCTCACTGCGAAAAATCTAAGTACCTGGGAGATTGAATACTTCGGCAGTCAAAAGCTCTCACTCCCAGCACTAATCTTCAGGCCCTCTGCATTCTAAACAGACTTCTGAGAGAGTGGCTCTTTAAGCCCATGAATCACTATGGAGCAGTGACTGTAACTCAAAAGCCATGATCTGGCTGGAGACTTCGGCTGTGCTACAAGAAAGCCAAAAAGGCTTTCCTCCTGTAGGGACTAGGCACGGAGTGCTGGCTTCGATCATTGTCCAAAGCAAAAGCTATCAAGTTCATGGCTGCTTTCCCCTGACTTTGGTTTTGCCCCAAAAGGTTCAATTCCTTTCTTTATGTGTTTCCCCCTTCATCTCTGAGAATTGAAAAATGGAGGGTCAGTGAAGCTGGGGAGAGGGTTTCCAACCTAGACTGTGTAGCTCATTTCCAGGGTCTCTTTCCTTTAACATTTTACTCCTGATGGTGATGCAGAGGCTAAATGATGACACAGATTATCTGTTTATATAGTTACAACGAATGGTAGAGATGTGTTTCACTTACTGTGACTTCTCAGACGTAGGTATTTGAGAGGAAGGACCGTTTGGAAGACTAATTACAGGTTGTATCTCAGCAGGTCTGGGATGACAGCTGAGATTCTGCATTTCTGAAGAGTTCCCAGGTGAGCCCCCAGCACAGGTCCACGGACCACACTTTGAGTAGTCAGGAACCAGGCCCTTGACCTGGAACATCTGATCTCAAGTTCATCACAAACGGTGAGGTAGATACTTATTTTACCCTAGGTATAGAGATCAAGAAATTTACCTGAGGCCACGTAGATGTAAATGGCAGAGTCTGAATTTGATTTAATTTGTCTGGCTCTGAGCACATGATTACAACATGTCGCCTTCCTTTTCCTGTCAACACTCTTATACAAAGGAGAATTTGAAATGAATTTGGTGCATTGCTTTTCATCCAGAACATTCTGAGGTGAGTGATTGTTAAAGCCAATAAACCATCTCTTAATTTATCCACGTCCGTCAAGGTTGGTGTCCAGCCAGGCTGCGTTGTGTGGCCGTGAGCATTCACCTGCCTGTCGCAGGCCAGTCCAGATCTCCTGGCAAGGCAAGGGCACGCCTACACCGAGAGGGCTCTGGTCAGGGCGTCAAAATGCATTCAGCAAACCCCACAAAAACCAATTTTCTGTCTGATTACTTTGGGTTCAACAACTCAGAAGTGACTGCAGCCAAAAGAGGTCACTTTTGCACTTCCCTTGAAGATTACAGAAGGCTCAGTGTACCTCCTTCATGTTCCTTCTCCGTTTTGTTGAAATAATCCACTCTTCTCTCATACTGCCTCCCGAAGGCCCAGCAAGGAGAAGCAGCAGCAACACCCCGTGTAGCCGCTTAGCCACCCCCGATTGGCTGACGATGGCTCTGTGCATGGCCGATGTGCGCTGAGTCCACTTCCTGTGCTCCCACCACAGGACTGAAATGCAAACATACTTGTAAAGCGGAAACACACTTTTATTTCCTAAGGGCCCTCTAATCAAGGCAAAAGCTATTACTTGATCGCATAATTAACCTTAGGAATAGAAGTGTAAACAGCACAATTCATGAATTTGTTAATTGGTCTTCCCCGCTACTGATATTAGCCCAAGTTGATCTGTTGTTCTCCTCTGTTGATTATCTTAAATAGGAAGTTTTCTAATTTGGATTTCTCCAGTGCAAGCAAGGGAAAAGAGTGAAGTAAGATATTTCTAACAGTTTGAGAATATACTGTAGGTAAGTGATTTTTTTTCTCCTCCCCTTGAGGTGGACGCAATTTGGGGGAAGATTCTATCTCTCTGAGCAGATTTGGTTCTCTCTCTCCTGATATCCCTTCTGTGTACTGATTAGCACCGTGGCCGGTTCCTGATGTGGGAGACCACCCCCCAGGCAGTGCAGACATAAAACAACCAGTAGTGTTCATCAGCAGCCACGCTTCCAGGACTCTGAATCTCAGTCTAATTTAGTTCTAATTTATTTTCCCCACTGAGATGACTCTGTAGCTGAGTGGAAACAGAAAAAGTGGTGTGTGCGGTGGCTCAGGCCCTGCACATGGATGGTGTGTGTGTGTGTGTGTTTCAAGTGGGGCTGGGGAGACGTTGGGAAACAGTAGCAGAATCAATCAATCTATGAGTTTTAAAAATTATATTCAGCAAAGGAAGAGACATGACTTCTTAGACAAGAGGGAATATCATCTGGTTCTTTCCTTGGGTTTCTTTCCCAACACGGCACACAGGTGGGAACTTGGGCCAAGGTCCAGAAGCAGCAAATCAACATTTAAGAGATTCTTTCATGGAGTCCTGATTACCTGATTATGAAACCTAGTTATGCAGCTAAATCAGACCCTGGGCCTATAAAGTCAGCATTTTGTTTTGTTTTGTTTTGTTTTGAGAAAGAGAGGGGGGGATAGAGTGAGAGAGAGAGAGAGTGGGGAAAAAAAGAAAATCAATTTTATTTACTTTTCCATTTGGCCTTTGTTTCTCTGACACTTACAGGTTCACACCTGGGTCCTTGCACATGCCAGGGAAGCACTCCAACTGATGGGCCACTGCTCCAGGCCCTGCTTTAAAAAATTTTTTAAAAAATTAAAAATTACTGGGGTTAGCAATTGACTGGAGGCCTGATCTGTTCACACACATCTAAAATATTTGGAGGATACATTTATGACTCATTACTGATGAAAATTAAGAGGCTGGAGCAAGGGTAAATACTGGGAATAATATTGGCCAAATTAGATGACTATATCATGTGCATGTACTGTAACAACGAATCCCACCATTATGTGTAATTATAATACACTAATAAAAAAAGGGAGAAAAGTAAAAAAATAAAAATCAGGAAGCTGCCCACTTCAGTAGTTAATGTCAGAATTTCAGTTGACAAACAATGGTTGCATAGGTCTTAAATAAAGAAAAAATTCTGGCTGGGGTGTAGTTCAGTGATAGAGCTCCTATCTAGCATGTGTGAGGCCCTGGATTCCATCCCCAGCACTGGGAAAATAAAAATGTCTCTAGTTGTTTTGGAACTTGAAGGAATCTAGCTGGGTAAGAGACTAGGTCACCCACCAGAAGCCACAGTGAAACATACACAAAGGGATAACCTGTGGCGATGGGCCTCAAACCCTATAAAGTGCAGAAACATGATATGTCTATGGGTTCAGGGCTCTGGGCAACCTAGAATGTGTCCAAAAGGAGCAGGTGGCAGCCATCTATCCATCATTTAGACCTTAGGATTTAGCCTGAAGAGATGAACTGATAATTGTTAGCATCTTAAACCAGCCCCTGAAGCCTGTGGCTGACATTGGTTCTAGAACCTTCAAGGAGAACCCAGGGCAGATGAAGAATTCATGGGCAACACCTATGACTATTTTAGGTGGGGTCAGGAGTAGTCCTCGAGGACAGCAAACCCCATCCACCCAGAGTAATTCACACTGTAAACTTCCCAGAAACAAACAAAAAAGGTCTTTAGGCCTTGGAGTAATTACACAGTTGCCTTAAGGAGTCTAGATAGCAGGACCTAATGCAGTCCCATACAAGCTTTTCCAGCTCACAGCTCCAGTAGCCTAGCTCTGGCCTTCATGAAATTTTGATCTAGAATCTTAAGTGAAAAATTGAGTTCTAAAATACATACCCTAAACTTCATTTTCCAAAAAGTTTAGGCCTTTTCCTTTTGCTGAGAAGTATTTCCAACTAGAGGAAAAACACCTTCTGATACCAGGTGGGAGAATTTGGACAAACTCCAGTATAAGTTGGAAAGAAAGCATGGGAGAACAGGTTGGGGAAGGGAGGAGAAGGAGACTATAACCTTGAGGCTCCCTAAGTGGCAAGTCTGCTGGGTGCCCACCTGTCATCCAAGTGGCTTTGGAAGGTTGAGGTAGGAAGATCACAAAGTTGGAGGCCAGCCTGGGCAACTTAGGGAAACCCTGTCTCAAAATAAAAAATAAAAAGGGCTGTGGATGTAGCCAAGGAGTAGAGCACCCCTGGGCTTAGTCTCCAGTATCACACACACACCCCGAGAAGTGGCAAATCCTCTTAAAAGATCTGTGGTGCTACAACTTAGTTTATCCACCTGCATATGCTCAAATCAGAATTGAAACCCAAAGCCCTGGATCCTGTGAGTTCCAGATCTTAATGTGCATTAACTTTTGCCTGGAGACTGAGGAGGGAGGCTGGAAATATCCCCCAGTACCCCATATTAAGAATTTATAAGCCAGAAACGGAATATGTTGCTCTGTTGAGGTTATACGTTGATCAATTGTCCTTGTGTCAAAACACCTGAAATAGTAGCCTAGAAGAAGGAAAGGTATATTTTGGTTCCTGGTTTCAGTCCATGGGAGGTTGGCTCATTGCTATTGGCCTGTGGTGAGGCAGAACATCATGGAAGGTGCGTGTGCTGGAGGATGTCCTCATCTCATGAGAGGGAAAAGAGAGAAGTAGGAAGAGGCTGGGGTCCCACTGTCCTCCTCAAGGGCATGCCCCCAATGACATTGACCCATCTTCCTTCCACTAGGCCCACCCACTACAGGTCCTACCCACCCTTTAGTTTTTTTTCTTCAGGGCTGAGGACCGAACTCTGGCCTTGCGCGTGGCTAGGCAAGTGCTCTGCCACTGAGCTAAATCCCCAACACCCCCCTACCTTCTCTCAATAGCTCAAGCTAAAGCTCAACCATTCATGGGCCTTTGGGTGACATTCCAGATCTGAGCCATAGCAGGTTAGGATTATCATTATGCCATAATCCAGAGAACTGAGGTAATCTGTCCCTACATGGCTTCCATCCCAACCTCTACTTCACTATAGCACTCCTCCAGAAGCACACCCAAGCCTCTCTTTGTGACATAAGATAACTCGTGGTGACTAGATCGGTGCCCTGTTGATGGAGGCTGACTGGTATGGGCAAAGAAACATCACCATTTATGAAATCTTCCTCTTGGCCTTGCTTTAAATATATATCAATGACAAAAAAATCAAAGTATATCAAAATGCTGTGTCTCTTCCTTTTTTCTCAAGCCATTGAAGGAAAATATTTTAAAAATCCTTTTAGTCAACTCCTCTGGCATATATTTTCTACCTTTCTATACTATATACATGGTATTGCTCAGTTTTTTGTTTGGTAACTTCTAGCTATGGTAGACGAGGAATTAACTCTTCCCTTCTATTCCACTTTCCTCCCCTTCCCATACATTTTAGCAAAATCACTAGTCAGTGTTTACATTTTCATAGTGACTGAATATTGTGTTATGCAGGGCTAAATAGAGCACTATGCTTATGCTTTTTCTGTACTTTTTTGAGTTAATGATTCCCTCGTTTTATCTGCAGCAGTTTTTTTTAATCTACTGAACCCTTTTCTGTTTTCTAGATGTATCATCAGAACTTCTGAACAGGGAGAAGCTGTTCTCTAAATGTCTGTCAGCACGGTGAGATGACTTGGCCTGTCCTTTTGGATTCCTGGAACCTTTCTCCTGTGGCCCTTCCTGCTCACAGCTCAGTCAGTGGTCCTTGAGTCCAAATAGCCATCTCTGTCCATCCTAGAACTCCCTCTCCCTACCTCCTGGGTTGAAATCCTTCTTTTCCAGGTGCCATGTTTTCACTGTTCTGTTTCCCCACCTTTCACCTCTTCTGTAAGAAAGGGTTTCTGAGAGGCATAGTGCTTTGAGTCCTTCGTGCTGGAAAATCTCTTCATTCTCCCTCTCACTTGATTGACAGTTTGGCTGGGTGTTGAATCCGAACTTGAAAATAATTTGCTGTAGAAGTCTGGAGACCTTGTCTTCCAGTATCTGATGTTACCACTGAGAATCCAAAATTCCAATTCTTTCTCACCTTCCCTCTTTCTTCCCCCCAACCCTGATTTTTCTCTCCTTAAGGGTTTAGGGGTTCTCTTTAATCCATACATTACAAAATTTTACTAATGATGAACTATGACTTGTGTTTTCTTCACATTCACTTATTCAAATGTATCTGAGTGGATCTTCCAATCTAGGGGTTTTCTGTCTCCTGGTTCTGTTCATTTTTCTTGTATTATTTTTTAAATAATTTTTTTGTTCTCCTTTTTCTTTCCTGAAACACCTTTTATTTGGATATTAGATGCCCCAGCCTGATTCTCTTCATATTTTCTCTAATTTCCATCTTTTCCTTTAATTTTAAAATGTTTATTTTCCAATGAAGCATTTTCTTTCTCATTAAAATTTTCTATCGTGTTTTAGTTTCTGCAGCATCTTTTAAAGTTGCATCCTGGGGCTGGGGATGTAACTCAGTGATAGAACATTTGCCCAGCTTGTGTGAGGCCTGGGTTCCACCCTGGGCACTACCAAAAAGATAAAACAGTCGCATATGGCTCTCATACTACAAAATAAAGTATTTTCCTTTCTGAGGGTGTTAATTCTAGTTCTTTTTCAAAATTTATTTCATTTTTGTTTGGGGAGGTGCTTACTTAGTCTTTCTAATTGGCAGCTTTTCTTGACTGTTCAGTAATTTCTGGTTATTTTTTATGTTTAAGAAACAGATACTAAATAGCAAATAGGAAGCCCTGTGTGTTTGGGGTTCACTGAACAAAGAGTTTCTTCTTTGGGTAATGGTGGTAGTGGGGACCACAGTGTCATTGAAGGGTTCCTGGGAAATGCCAATCCCACTGCCAGTGCCTCTCTGCCCAATGCCGACGTGCAGAGACCTTTTTTCTTGGGCTGTTCACTTCTGCAGGGAGGAATATCTGGCATATACCTGATTGTTGGCATTCTAGGAGAGGGATGGGGAGGGGTGCAGGCTGCAACTTCACCTCCACTTCTGTTTCTGAGCTGAGGCTGTGTGCTGAGTTTGGGTCTGTGTGGGGTGTCCAGCACACAGGTGGTCCCCTGGCTGCACTGGCTCCATGCCCTGGCCCCAGCCACTGCATGTGTTCTTCCTTTCAACACCATCTATCCCCCCATTTTTCAGCCTATGTCTTACCCTCTTCCACAGAAAAGGAATGAACTCACTTCTCTTTGAATCTCCCTCTTCCAGACACTTTGGATTTTAGCTTCTGTAACCTCTGCAGCAATCCACTTCTCTGCTTTCCTACATCCAAGCTTGATGAAATATTTTGCCTTTTTAATTCTTCTTCCTGTTCTTCTGAGTTCGTGCCTTTTCAGCCCCTCCACTTTTTAAATAAGTACTGTGAAGAGAAAAGATGACGTGTCATTTTAGATTCAATTGCACAGTCCTGTCTCACAGGACCTACGATCATTCTCTTAGGTTCCTGGCATATTGGTAAAGTAGTTTGGGCACTGTGTCCAGAAGCCTTTCAGATCATCTCTTCCAGAAGAAGCCTGAAATGAGAGCATAAGACATAGTCATCAATCCACTTACGTGGTGCCAACGAGGAGTAAGACGGTTACCATGCATTGGACATGATTAGCCATTCTCCGTGCAGGGTGCTGTATGTTATCTTAATAGTCATCCTTTCCTTTTTACAGATGATGAAAGAGGTTCAGAAAGATTTTTAAAACCTTCCAGAGTCATACAAGTGGCTTAAATGGAATTTGAAATCAACACTTTCTCATTCCAAGAATAATGGCTGTGAACATTTGCTGAGGGCCCATCTTCTACATGGCCCTCGTGACTATAACAGAGCAGAAACACAAGGGAATCAATAGTGGTTTAAAAACATATATATAAACTAAAGTATCTACCTTCTGTAGAAGGAGCTTCCCCGACCCGTGATCTGGAAACAGAGTTTTAATAATACACTTTTTGCCCACTTGTCCTTTATTTTCACTGTTATAAGGTTCTCTTTGAGTCAGTTCCCTTCCCCCATCTCAGGCAGCTCACTCTTTTTCTATAAGTGGGAAGAGTGAGAAGGGATTCACAGGCAAACCACACCAGGAATCTACCACATGCTGGCTCTGTAGGCCTCCCCAGGTGAAAACCAGACCCTCCCTTGCTTCTATGGTTTCCAGGTTGAAAGGCCGAGACTGAGGACATATCATTTCCTGGTATGACCTACGAGACACTAAATGTGCCCATCTGCAGGCAGTTGTGAATCAATATATTCAGTGGTTAAGAGTTTGGACTCTAGAGACCCCATGCCCAGAACTGAATCCCAGTTTCTCCAAGCTCTTCTTCCCTCTCCAGTCCCCCTCCTTCTCCTTCTCTACTATGTGTTCTTGAGCAAATTCTTGACATTTCTGTGCCTTTTGGTCATCAGTAAAATGGAATCATATAATAGTGGTGCTTCACTGGATAGTCAATATTACATGAATAATACTTTAAAATACTTAGAACAATGCTGAGAATTACTAAGTGCACAATGGCAGGCAGCTATGACTTTATTATGGTAATAACTATGACCATTTAGTGAGTACTATGTACTGGGCACTATGACAAGTGCTTGACATACATTGTTTCACATGGCCCTCATAACACAAAAATCACCCCGTTCATAGATGAGGCAGCTGAAACTGAGAGGCAGATGTGGATTCATCCTGAAAACGGGGAAGCTAAGCTTTAGGATCCCTTTTTAACAGATCCCTGTGGAGTAGGAAGTTGCTGGGAACTGTAGTATTCGGGTGGGCAGAAGCCGGCTGCAATTTGAAGTATTTCTAGTAAGCAAATCTGGTAATTTTGACTAATGAAATCTCAAGCGAAAGGGATCTGCGTTTCCAAACTTCAGGAATTTGTTGTGATCTTTGTCATTCCAGTTATTCATTTTGGGTCTAATTTTTTTTCTTTCTTAAGTTTGTAAGCTTCAGGTCCACCAAACCTGGATCCAACCCTTACCAGGAAGATATAGTTTTACTCTTCATCTTTACACCATATTGTGTCCCTGCTGGATGTATTTAAGCTATGAAAACTTCCTCTGGGGAGTGGAGAGCATCCTCAAACTGAAAAGATCACTGTTTTTCTGATTACATTTAGCAAGGTCTTAATGGGCTGTAGCAACATAAAAAGAAGTCTTACACATAACCTTCTTACTGTGAGCAGTGGCTTGATGATGTCTAAAATCTATGAACTGCTTGGAAAAACGGGAACTTGGAAATACATTTTTTGTAGTTTATTATATTTGAACTTTTGATTTGCAAAAGTGATTTTAAAATAATTTTTCTTTGCAGAGCATGACTGTTGAAGCAAAACAAAACCCAAAAGATAAGCAGCCTGTGTAGATTTTGCCACCAGATATTCCAAAAGAAAGAACGAAACATCAAAATGTCCACTCAGTAGTTCCTTGTCCTCAGGAATCCTGGGGAGAAACAGATCATCTGAAATAGAAACTCTGCTATTTTTATACTCAATTGCAAATTGGGAAGTCGCCAAGGTTTCGTCTCTGCAGTAAGAGTCTTCCTAGGAACTAGATCTAGAATTTGTTTATACTTTACCCTTTGGGGAAAGGTACATTCTGAGTCCTTTTCCTTTCCCTGAAGAACATTTGAAATTACCTTTTGATAGTTTTTGCTCCATCCACCTAAAGAGAGAAGATGGCAGAGAGACAAAGTTGGCAAGAACCTTACTCTTTTGGGCATCACCAGTATTAATGAAATGGATAATGAGACATGTTGGCTAGACTACAGTGCCCGACCATGCTATTTGCTTGCAATTCTAAGCAATAACTAGGCGCTCCCAAGAAAGGGGCTGGGCACCACCACTTTCGATCTAACTTAGTATCTGTCTCCTGGACAGTAGAAAATGCCAAAATCAAAACTCGTACACCAGCTTTTCAAATTACCATATGGTTGCTTAATATGGGATTTCAGGAACATTGTGTGAGCACACACACAAGTCCTTTGCAGTCAAAAGGCCACTAGTCTACCATGGAAAGCACTGGGATGTCTCCTCTTGCCAACCCCCTCCCTTTATACAGCCCATCCCATTTTTTTTTTCTTAATGAGTGAGGAAAAGGAAAGGAATAAGGGAATGATGTGATCATGACTCCCTGAGAACAAGACTTATTCCCAGTTTCTAATGTATTTCTTATATATGGAAGTCTTTGCATACACACACAATCCTGAAAACACAGCATGGCAGGTACATTGAAACAACCTGTGTCAGAAACACTGCTTCAAATCCACTCATTCATCAGCAGCTCTTCTTAGCAGAATTGTGAAAACGGCTCTGCAGAACAGGAGGGTCTCTTCCAGCACTGTGGGGATGACAAGGGGGATGCTCTATTGGCTGAGGAACCTGAGGGAGTATGGGTTACAACCCTGATTTTTACTGGGATTGACTAAGAGAAAGAAAATGACTAAATCTGTGTGTGGGGAGCTGTTGATTGAGAGAGATTTCAAAAACTTTCCACCTCCTGAAGGGAATGAATCAGGAAAAATAAAAATAAAAATGGAACGTGAATTAATTCCTCCTCTGCCAAGGGGCAGAGCTGTGTTTTTAGTTTCCATATGGAACAGGAGTTACAGGACAGGAATGGGGTGGGCTGGCTCCTCTGTTGAGTCTTCTCTCTGAATCTGTGTCTAATAGGTGTGGTAAGCGCCTCCAGGAGAAGGGTCTAGAAAAGCAGGGCACAGCTGGGCCTGGGAAACTGCCCTTGACTCCCCCACCCCACTCACTTCAGGAAGGAAGGAGAGAAATACAGAGTTCTTTTTTGTTGTTTAATTGTAGCCTCTAATTAATTCAGAGAAACACAAGACTATGTAACAGACTAGTTGGAAAGGAATAGAGAAAATGGCTTAAAGTGCTTAATACAATTAATTAAATGTCAATTACTGTCAGGCAAGGTGGTGCCTGCCTGTAATCCCAGAGACTTGAGAGGCTGAGGCAGGAGGATCACAATGTTGAGGTCAGCCTCAGCAACTTAGTGAGAACTTATCTCCCAATAAAAAGTAAAAGGGGCTGCAGATGTAGCTTAGGGGTACAGCACTCCTGGGCTCAAATCCCCAGTACCATAAATAAATAAATAAACAAAAATCAATTACCTTTTTTGTAATTTAACATATAGGTTGAAACATTTCTTGATCAGTTAGTAGTGGACACGATCGCATAATCAAACAGTGGTGAAAACTGAACCTTAGTAAGGGGATTTCAAAGTGTCAACATTATAAATAATTCCAATAAGAGATAAAAAGTGCACTCTCTTTGCTCAGTAATTACTGAGCATCTGCTACGGACTTTTAAGGGTCACTTACCTGCACCCATTTTAGCTTTAGTTTCAGGCAAAGCTTGATCTTTGGAAACTTCTACCATCCCAATACTATGCAGATTTTAAAATATAATTATATAAGGCAGTAAATTTTTTCACAGAGGTCATAACGTGGGGTTGTCCTGGCAATTTTTTTTTCTCTTTTACTATAATTATAATACTTTAATTTCTTTAGAATGAGGTTTAGGATCAAATCCACTGTAATAAACATTATTCATGTGTTCCTAAGCAATATTTAATGAACACCAGAGTATATACAATGTCACTGTTAGGTGCTCAGTACCAGTCTTACAAAGTTTCTGTAAGACTCAATGAGAATCTATGTGACTCCACTTAAAAAAAAAATGTAAACATAGATATATGGTGTGTGTGTGTACATATATGTAACACATGTAAATGCTGCATACCCCCATATGTGTGTACACACACACACACACATATACACACACATATGTGGATATATACATATACTATGTTTTAAATATCTATACCTGAGTCACAAACGTTCCATTGTTCTCAATCTGGGTCTGTTTCCTTAAAATTTTAATAGTTGCTACCATTTGCTGAGTTTTAAGTGCCATCAGTGTGCTATTGCATTTTAGACGGTCTCATTTAACCCTTATATTAACTTTGAGAGGTGGGAATCTTCTACATCTTACAAAATGAAGATCCACAAGGTGAAGAAAACTGATGAAGAGCCTGGTAATGGAACAGTATTAAAACTGGGCCTATGGGGCTGGAGCAGTGGCTCAGTGGTTACAGCACTTCCATGGCATGCACAAGGACATGGGTTTGAACCCCAGCACCACATACACAATGAAGTGTCAGAACAATGAAAGCCATGTGAAAAACTAAATAAAATTCTTTCTTTCTCTCACTGTTCCACTCTTTTTTAAAAGAAACAAAACTAGGCCTATTTGTCTCTGAAGCCCATTAACTCATTGCTTTCTAGAATGTTCAAAAACCTGGTTTTTCAATCATATTCTAGTTAAGCCTCGTTTGTATGGTATTATGAAACATCAAGCAGCGTCAAGGACCATCAAGTAGAACTGCGACTTCTCCTGCCAACTTGAGTCATCAAGGGGAAGGGCAGTCACTGCTCTGGGCTGTGCCTATTTTTCCCTGCAACAGGCAGGGCTGCTCCCTCCCCCTGCTCTCCTGGCCTGAACATCATGGCTTTGCCTTGCTTGTGGTCCTGTGGATTTCCAATCTTCTCCTTTACCATCGCTTTCCCTCCTGTTTGCTGAGGCCTAATAAACCAGATAACCAAAGGCACCAGAACACAGGTACCCAAGGCAGGATTTCTCCAAGGGCAGCATCCATAACTCTCCTGGTGAGTTTGTTCAAATGCAGATTCTTGGGTCCCCCTTGCAGATGTGCTAGCTTAATAGTCTTGGGGAAGCGAGACCCCAAAAAGTAAAGAACAAATATTTATGAATGTGAAAAACTCATTCTCTAAGGACAATCCATTTTTATCAACTTTGAGATTTTTGTGTATGGCCTAGATATTTGAGATTCATGTGTGTGTGTGTGTGTCTTGATAATTTGTGGTACTAAATATATTTAGAGCTAATTAATAGTTTCAATATCTGAACTTTTTTTCCCTCCCCTTTACTAGATTTATGGAACAAAATGGCTACCAGAAGAGTCTGAAAGTATCATAAAAATGACACATGCTCCCAAACCTTACTTTAATTTGCCAAAATTTCTTAAAGGGCATCATGCATCTAGTTAGTCCTTAGAAACATGGGTTTAATTCCTGTTTCTCCTGGTTATACGACTAACAAATTACCTAACCAGCCTAAGGTGCAGTTTTTGGTTCATCTTTAAAATGCAGCTCATAGTACCAACCTCTCAGGGATACTGGGAGCTTGAGAGGGGATGCATACTACGTACCTGGTAAGCACCACTACATGGGTGATTTTAAAAGAACTTATTTATACAACTTCCAGTTGTAACTATCAGAAGAGTTTTTTGACTCATTGAGGGAACCATGTTTATATACCCTAATGCAATATACAGAAAGAAGCACAATGGAGTGCCTTCCTTTATTGTTTAAAGAAATAAATAGAATCTCTTTTACAGTCTCTCACTCTTACTTTAGTTGCATAAAACAGGCTTGAAGTAATGATTTCTATGTCACAATATAGGGAATGTGAAGAAACCAAGACTGTGCTGATTGAATATTAGACAAAGCCTATATATTTATGAGACAGTATTACCTTGGTGGAATAAACAGGCATACTAACATGAAAAAACACATTTTATTGCACTTAAGTTATAAGAAAATAAAATTTCTAAGTGAATCAAATCAAAGACACAATCCCTTTAAAGGTTGTTTTCCTCCATCATGTCAGGTTGTTACATAACTAAAATTAACCAACTTGAATCTGATTGCTTTAAATCAGACTATAAATAAAACAACAACAACAAAAAAATAAACAGGAGGAGGAAAAAAGCCCGCCTAGGATACAGTGTTAAACCACTTTCACAGTTCAGCTTGAGTTGTGGCTCCTGGAGAATGAGGCGACCCACCTGACGCTTCACTCACCACGCTGGTTCGCGTGTGGCGTCTTCACTAGAGACTGAATCGTTCCTTTTATTGTCAGTTACTCAGAGCAATAAAACTGTAACAGTTGTTTTCCCAAATACTGTAAAACGCTAAGACTGACCAGCAACTTTATTTTAATTTTTAAAATATTCTGTCAGCTTTATTATGTACGTTCATCCATTCACCACAGCCCTCAAAAAGAAAAGTTTCTCCGCAGAACAGGCGGTAACAGCTCTGTTCCAAGGAATGTG
>PVKS010011065.1:0-57908 GCA_004027875.1 Aplodontia rufa
GAGATAAGACTTGGAAGGAAGACCATGATTTCTTTAGAGGAAGATGATCAGTCAGTGTAGCAAGGGCTTGGAATTTGGATTAAAGATAAGACTGAAAGTGATCACTGAGATCAGAACCATATATTTTGAATACATGTGTGGCTTTCTTGGTAACTTTCCTACATACATTCTTTCATCCTTCCTTAAATGGAAAGCAATCAAATTCTTTCATCCTTCCATACATAGAAAGTTATTCTATACTGTAAAATGTTGTCAGTAATTTTGATACAGATGGTCGAACATTACTATTTAATATTCCATTTCAATATACTTTTATAAGCTCAAATCTATCTCTAGAAATATGAGTAGCAAAACATGGTTTTATAAAGTGCACATAAGGTAGCCATAAATATTTTAGATAGAAACAAACAAATACATTTTGTGGTTAGTTCAAAAGGAGTATTTCAACACATTGAGGAGATTAATAAGCAAAAATTCCCCTATAATAAATTACCCAAGAGTAAAGTTCTCTGATATTTTTTATTTTCTGAAATTTTTGTTCTTCTCTAGAGATCAAGAGATGATAATCAGGAAGACAAATTAAGGAAGGGAGAAGAAACACTGGAAGTTAAGAAATAGGCTTAAGGGGTAGGACTATTGCTTGCTTACACAGGTAAGGCCCTGGGTTCAATCACAAGCACCATCAAAATCAAAATAAAAGAATAGAAAAAAGAATGATAGAGAAAGGGAAGGCTTACCTCTACATCACATCCAAAACAAATAATAAACTGCCATTTACAATCAAATAATAATGACCTTTTTAAAATGCAAATATTGCAATAGAAAAATCTTTATACATATATATATATGCAGAGAGCAAGTTTACTCGCATTAAACTGAAAATTATATATTTTACTTTGAATAAATAGTTTGACTTTCTTAATGCTGAACTGTGGTTAAAATGTGCTACATATTTTATGCTCAAGTAGTACTGTCACTTTTCATTTGTTAACTTATCCATTTTGCCTAAAGCTTTGTGCTATATCCATTCATTTCTACTCAGCCAACTCAGACCTTAAAGCTGTAGGATCCCCAAGTTACTTATCCTATGTATAATAAAGACAGCTGAACTTGAATGCTCAGTAGCCAGAGTAAATTGAGTTACCTGGGAAACAAATGTTCTTGGATACTCCCAGCTAATATATTCCTTCAAAGATAACTTGTTTTTTTCCTTCATTTTTATCATTTGATCCAGTAATCTTGCATTTGAGTATACATTTTAAAATTCAAAAAGAATTGGAAAAACTCTGTATTAAAATTTTTTATTTCCACAAAATACAGTAAAAATTAGTTGCTTTAAATATCCAATGATAGGGTTATGATTGAATTAGGGCACAATCTTAACTAAACATATACACTTGACCTATAATTACTAGATTGTATAACAACATAGGAATAAACTTAATTAGAAAGTGTTTTGGTGTAGACTCTGATTGCAATTGTATGTTCTCCTATAGAAAAGTAAATAGATTGATAGATTATAAAATGCATATAATCATATGGAAATGTAAGGTCAAGGAAAAAGAAGACAAAGATTTTAAACAACATCTATGTTTAAAGTGGTGAGCTTTTTTCTATTTTTGACAATTTTATAATGTTGAAATGTTCTGCTAAAATAGCTAAAATTATAGACATTTTAAAGGTATTTATCCTTTATGTGACATTTTTAAAAGTGAATGATAATCAGATTTCTGGTTTTGGTAAATAAAATAATCTCCATAGGTAAATTACAAAAACAAAATTATTGAATAAGTAGTGAATTGAGACATGCCAAATTTTTCATCAGAAAACTTTTTATATATTCAGAGTATTAACATTTGAAAATTCTTCTTTTGTGTTTGGTGGTGTTGTTATTGAATATAATGTGTTTTTCTTTTTACATTGGAAATGTTTTCATAATATAAGGAACCCATCAACCTATATTTCTGTGATTAGGAGGATTTATTAATGGGAACTCGCCAAGTGAAATGGCTGAGTCATAGGTAAGTTTTCAAGAGAAAAATGATCATCTGGGGCCAAAGGGCCAAGGCTTCATCTGAAATGAGACTGTTCTGGAACAACACTTCTTTGAGTAACCATAATTCCACATTTTCCTAGAAGTGCCAACTTAACACTATTTTCTAGGTGAAATTTTTTAATATACTCTTTCTCTCATATAATTTCCAAGGTTAGATAATAAGTTTTATGGCTTATTGTTCTATATAGGGGAATAAACACAGTTTATTCAGCTCACAAAACACATTTGGATTTTATTTGTGGAAAGGACCAGAAAGTGATTTTCAAAGTAACTAAACATTATGAGAAACTTGGTAGACTGCTAAGGATGTTCTTAATTCTATTTCAGATACAGGTCTTGTTTACCTGATTTCCTACAGCCTTGTAATGGAGGTGACATTATGAGGACCCTGTTTTTCAGCACTGAGCTCTCCATCTGTCTTTGAAGTAGCTATATTTTGCTTTGATCTTGAAACCAGTTTTTTCACAGTGTTTTGATGATTAGTAATGGTTGAAGTCACAAAGTCAGAACGTGGCTTTACTCTTTCTCTCCTGTAGGCTTAATGGAACTGTCAAAGCTAAAGTCTTAAATTCTTCTTTGATAATATACCTGAAGTTGTTTTATGAATTCATTTTCCCATCTTCCTAAAAGTAAAAGAAAAAGAGATAGGCAAACTTGTGAAAAATAAATAAGTTTGCACATATGCCGTGGAAGTTGCTCATTTTTCTCAAGACAAAACATAAATTATTAAAAAAAAACATGATCATGATCAGAGGGTGAATATACACTTCAGTTATTTTAAATTCATTTAAATCTAGGACTTAAAGATCCTGGTAGATTCTCTAAATTAAACTCCTTAGTTTTTTTTTTTTTTTATCTAGAAGATTCTCGATGTTCTGACAATTTAGTCCTTTTCTTGTGCCATGCTTTAGCTAAAGAAATATTAAGAACTTTTCTACATATAGAAATGTATATGATTGACTAAAAGCATTTGCATATTGGAAACAAGCTCACATATAACTTATGAAACTCTGCTATGATCTGCAGTAGATTAAATGGATGGTCACTGCTTTGTTAGATGTTCATTCTGTTAGGATGTACCCGCCAAAAGTGAGACAAGCTGAAGAACACTACTGAGGAGACCCAGGAAAACATGGATAAATTCAGGGAGGGCCATGATGACTTGTGTTGACTCTTTCAAGAAATACAAAAGAATTTTCCTGGACTTAGAACTTGTTTCAATGACTCAACAATCACTTCACTGAGAAATCAGTGTGGGAGAGATGAAATTTAAACGAAAAGCAATCCCAGTGTATGGATTTAAACATCAAGTAGTAGTAGTGAAAATCTATGAAACAAGGTATGTTCAAATAAATAATGCTGGTGTAACAATGTAATTCATGACTTCCAAAGAGAAATACAGGATCTAGAAGAACATACGCTGAGTATCTGCCCCCACTTCAGCTGAAAGACAATGATTTCACCTATGTTGTTGACCTCAACGTCACCTGCCTTTTCTGTGATTTGTGTCTCTTATTTTGAGGTTCATTCTGGATTCTGGATCATTCACACCTCTACAAATTCTCAAGTCTATCTCATACTTTAAACAAAGAAAACAGGACAATCTTTTCTGGTTCCCTTTACTGTCTTATTTCATGACTTTCTGTTGTCATCATATACTGGTAGTGATTTGTCTAAAACTTCTAGGCTAGACCAAGTGCCCTGTCCCTTTGTGGGTTTTTTATTTTATATTATTTTACAGATATGTATACAGTTACAATTAATTTCATACTATTAAGCATAAGCTAGAGGCCATGCACATGTGCAATCATTTTATAGCTAACAATTTGATTTTTATAACAGTACATGAAGGAGGGGCTGTTATTAGTTCCATTTTCAAAGTGATAAAAGAGAGGTACAATAATGTTAAGTAACATGCCCAGTTACTAAATTGCTAAAGGAGAATTCTAACCTCAGCACTCTGTCTCTAGAGTCCTGAACCAAACTGCTTTGCTATGTTGTCTTCTACAGAGTTCTCTAACATGAGCCTTAGCAATTGCCAGGCTATCAGCCATGTGGAAGCAATGGTTCACTTAGCTGAGGCTAGAGAACAAACAGGACTACCACCTTGTTGCATACATCAGATGTGAAGATTTATTCTTTTTTAATTTTTAAATTTTGAGGCAGGATCTTGTTAAGTTGCTTAGGACTTCACTAAATACCTAAGGCTGGCCCTGGACTTATGATCCTCCTGCTTCTGCCTCCCAAGTTGCTGGGATTACAGGTGTGTGCCACTATGCATGGCTGAAGCTTTATTCTTAAATCAATATGAAAAAATATGGAGAATACTTCAAGGCCCAATGCTCTACATTTAGAAAATAATCAACAAAATATTGAATGGCACACAATTTGAATTCCACTCTGTGCACAGTGTCAGCCACTGTATGCACGTAGATTGAGATCTCTTTGCAGGTACATTTCACCCACCAGATTCAAAGAAGAGTAATCCCTTTTGAACAATGGAAATCACTAGCTTTCCATTCATTTATTCTTTTTATGTTTCACTCATCACTTGGATATTAATTACTAACTACCTTGAATGAACCAGTAAAGTGTTAGAGTTTTCCAGATTCACAGGCCTTCAGGAGGACATCCTGATATTCTGATCTCTAAAAGGAAAAAATATTGCTGGGTTACTCCCTGTACCTCATTCCCCCAGCAATGACACATCCAAGCAATGATACAGTTAAACAATATAACAATTTCTTATCACCAATTTCTTTATGGTGTTCAAATTAAACAGAACCTAATCTGCAGTTGCTTTGGTGTTGGTTTAATTGCCAATTCTCCCCCATGACCCACATTCCAATCAAAGATCTGCAATGTCTTTATCTATTAAACTGGGATGTTAATTCCACTTCACTTAAGTATGTCTTCCATTATTTCCCATTAAAATGGTTAGGTCTCCTTGATGATAGCTTGTATCTCCATGTTGATTGATTTTGCTGTCTACCACCAAAGACTGGGGTTTTTTGCAGGCTGGTAGAAGATATAGCTGCTATAGTAGCTCAGAGAACTTAACAATAAGAAAGGAGAATACAATTGCATTTTAATCTCCCAAGATCTTTTGCCTGGGATTGTTTTGTCATTTTTCTCATTAAGCTTATGAACTGTACTGGAGTGTTCTCTAGGAAAACATAAAATGTATAGGAAAATAATTGAATAATGAAATAAATAGATTTCCTTTTTATTCATATCACATAACTTCCTAATTGTGACAAAGTGACATGTGACCCAATAGAGTATCAAGGTAGGACTTAATTCTTGATAATTTTTTATGATAATAGAAATATTTCCCACATGTCTCACTTTGTCTTTTTATAATTGCAAAAAGTAATTTAGTAAATCAGAAATGCTGATAACTTGCAAACTTTTTGTATCAAGTCCTAAAAAAAGTAAAGTTCACTTATATATGATTAAAAATTACTTCACTGTGGTTGACTAATTTATCACTGAATCCAAAAGGAGATTAGATATGTGCAGCATTACATAATTTATAATAATATAGTAGGAAGAACTTGAATTTTGGTGTCAAACTGGATTTAAATTCCTTCTTTTAAGGTATAAAGTGTTATTGTAAAATTATCCAAAATTTCTGAGATTGTTTTCGCTTCTCTATAAAATAAGGATAGTATTATTCAACTATCTTTGGTTCAGATTATTATGAAAATAGATATTGCATCCAAAGTGTCTAATACATTGCTTTATATACGATAGGTATTTAATCTGTGGCAATCATAATAATTCACACACTGTATTGCCACTAGCCACTAAAAAAAAAAACCCATTGCATTATTTAAACAAAAATCCATCTTCAATGAAGCATGACCTTTTACTCAGAATTGTTTCCTGGCTTCTCATTGTACATTTGAAAATATAAAATACTCTTTAGAAAAAGACTCTCATTTCAAATAACTAAACTTCTTAACCTATAAACCTGTTTATGATGTTATGATGTTAAATCTGCTAAGAGTTCACTTCTCTCCTTATTTATACCTATTTCAGTTCTATCTTTTCAAGGCTGAATTTAAGTCCCTCCTGCTGGTGAATCCTTTCAATACCACTCTAGTCCACAATGATGCAAAGATTTTGTTCTTGAATACTTTAGATTTTTTTTTTTTAAGAAAGGGGACAGTGAGAGAGAGACAGAGAGAATCAATTTTTATTTAGCTTTTCACTTGGCTTTCGTTGCTCTGAGACTTCATTGCGTACGTGGTGCTGGGGTTTGAACTCGCAGACTTGTGCATGCCAGACAATGCCGGAACCGCTGAGCCACCGCTCCAGCCCCTTTAGATATATTTTTTTTTTTCATTTTGCTTTAGCATTTGCCTTTATACACAGAATAACTCTATATTTTGTTTCTTGAACTGTGGGGTTGGCAATATATTCTCACAGGTGGCTATGACTTATCTATTCAATTTGTTTTTGAGATCTTATTTTGACCATAAAAAATCCCTACTTTGAATGATCTCAATGACAACCATATAATCAAATATTTTCCAAGAATTCTTGACTCATACTTGCAAATGTATTTACAATTTTGTCAGGACCAAGCATGCATCTATTAAAAGAGCAGGATTTAAACTTGAATATAAGAGATATGTCTTATTGCCATATTTCTTTTATCAAAGTAATAAAAATAAATTTTATCCAGTTTGTGTTCAATAATGCACATATAATGGAACAATTTTATATTTTTGTTTCCATGTAAACTCATATTTCAGGGATTTTTAAGTATAAAATTTCAGTTTTGGAATTGTGATCTTCAATACTTGTGCTCAATGATATCAGTTCTCATATCCCTCTTGCACATATTTCCCAAACATCTTACAATTAGATGGGGCTATTTGAATAGTTATGATTAATATTTCAGGCTGGTAATAACAAGCATTCTGCATATCATTCTAGCTATTTCTTTGCTTTGGTTCCAACACTAAGATGGTGAAAAGTGCTCTAGATGCTAAGCTCACATATAACATATGAACGTTATGCTTAAAGCCACAGAGATATGGGCACCTAATACCACAGCAAGAAAATCAAACCTATGCAGACTAACACAGAGCCTGAGCTATAGCCATCAACACAGAATTCACACATTAGTAATTTCCTTTCATTTCATAAAATAATAATTTGTCAGATACAAGATGGCAGGCTACAGGAAGGAAGCATTCCAAGTTGCTCTGTGATGCGAGATTCAAGCAACAGGAGTCGTGCCTTTCTGTCAGGTGTGTCAAAAATGGATTTCACATAGTCATGATGTCTTAGAGACTCAGAAATCTGCATTGACCAAAGAAGAAAGGTTACTTTGGAGCCAATCTGGTCATGCCACGGCAGCAGCCATAGAAGCAGTGTTGACTTAGCACAAAGGAACACAAAGGACAGATCTGGCATGAGGGGACCCAAGATCAGATATAGAGGCTGATATAGAGGCTGCAATGGTGTATGAGGGGTGTTCAGTGTTTTCCAACTGTCCATGTAGAGCAGAGGCAGCAGTCATCTTGAGATGGCTGTGGCTGTGTAAGCTGGGACATCTAAGCAAGCAACCACATGGTCCTGGCAAGGGTCTGACACATGACCTAAGATATATCTAACAAAATGAATGTGAAACAGGCACAGAAGATATTTTACCCAGGGTCTCAAGCTAAAAAAGTGAAGGGGGCCCCAATTTGTTACCCCCTTTGAGTCTGATGGTTCATGTGACCAGATAAAGAGCATCAGGAAACTGAACAAGCAGGTGTAATATACTCAGGGACTACGTCTGCGAAGTCTGGAAAGACTGTTCTGTGGGCAGCAAAGGGCATGAAGAATTGGCACTCCTGCCCCACAAATAGAATCCTATGAAAATTCCTGAGGTTCAGACTTCCAGCAGAGACTGTCCATAGCCAGAGCCTTGGGGTGTGTTGATCTAATCTCTCGAGAACAGTCACCACCCAGCGAAGCCCCTGAGGTCTGATTAAAAGCAAGCCCTGCCATCCATAACTCCACTCTTAGAATCCTGCAATGATCCCACCCTGGGAGAGCATTAACCTGGTTTGTGCATTCAAAGTTCCAGCTGACAGTACTTCCCATCCCATCCTACCTCATACCAGTGAGAAGGGAAACAGAGTTTGTTGTTGTTGTTGTTTTTTGTTTGTTTGTTTTTTTAACTCAACCTGGCAGTTTGATAGACAGCACAAGAACTGGAAGGGTTTAACCACTCTCACCTCTTGCTCTTATGCTCTTTAATAACTCAAGAAAAAATGGGGAAAAAGACAACTGAGCTAGACAGTGAACATCAATTCTCATTGTCTATTTTGACCACAAAGTGGTTAAAAAGCTCCACAATTTTCATAAAGATTTTTTTTTTTTGCTGTGCTGATTGGTTGATTCATGGACATAAATACATATATATATATTTTTTTCTTTTTTCATTTTTAGCATTTTAAAAAATATAATTATTTTTCCTATCCTTGTCTTTTTAGGGTTGGGTTTTTGACTAGTATGTTTTGGTCTTCTTAGCATTATTTTTCATTTCTGTTTCTCTTCCTCCTTCTCTCTGTCCTTCTGGTAACAATCTAATTCTATTGCTCTCTTATATTCTTCTTTTACTTTGTTACTTCTGTTTTTCTCCTCCTACATCTCTTCTCCATTCTCTCTGTTCACTCTTTTAAACTGTAAGCTCTTTTATACATTCTTTTCAAATATTCTTTTTCTCTTAACTGTACTCTTACCAAATTTTAGCACTAATTGGTTTATATGACTCTTGCCCCTACTATTAATGATGTTGCAATCAATTGCTGTGGATGCCATTGTTGACATCTGTTGTTTGCTTCAGTGCCAGATAGAGTTGATGGTAATTCATGGTTTTGCTGAAGGCATTTGCTGATACCACCATGTCCAATTTTTGTATCAATTAACATTGTAATTGTGATACTAGTAACAAAGTATTCAGTTTAATACTATATATTGTTTGCAATGGTTGTATTTTTCCCTATTCTTTGAAGTGCTGGTAATCTACAGTGATGTCAAAAGTTCACAGGTTAGGGATTCTACTGCTGAGCTAAGATTTCCATGACAGTACTCCAATTCAAAGAAGGAAGGAGACAAAAACCCCAAACCATCAGTAAGGACCAAAGAAGGAACAACTAGAGAGGGAACTCAGGTCCCATCTCCTGGACTCTACAAAATCCAGAGTGAAACCTCAAAACAAATAACATAATTACAAACAAAAAGACACATATAAAACAAAAGGAAAAGGAATCCACTTCAATTCAAATGCAAGAAGAACTTTGAAAATATGAGAAAACGGCAAACAAATTCCTCCATAAATCCAGAATCCCCCAGAAAAGATCCCACTGATAGTGAGGTGGATGAAAATCTAGAGAAAGATTATTTAAAGAATTTGATAATCAAATTATTATAATTTAATGAAGATATAAGAAGGAGTTAAGAAAGCAATCATAGGCATGAAAGACCACTGTAACAAAGGAATAGAAATGGTGAAACAAAACCAAGCAGAAGTCTTAGAAGTGTCAGACATGCTTAAATTATAAACTCACTTGAAGGTATCACTAACAGATTATATTACTGATAAAATGGACCTTTAGCCCTTGAAGATAGAATTTCAGACACTGAGGATAGGCTATATGATTTCAAGTATACAGAAGGCAGTAAAAGGAATAGAAAAGGATATAAAAAAACTATGGGACAACATTAAAAGAACAAACATGTGAATCACTGGGATAGAAGGGAACATGGAGATACAAAGTGAAGGCTTAATGAACTTACTCAATGAGATAATTACAGAAAATGCATCCCATATCAGAAATAACACAGATAATCATACACAGAGGACTTATAGGATACCAAATAAATCTAGCTGAGTGAGCAACTCACTGAGATATACTGTAATTGAAATGCCTAACAGAGAAAACAAGTAAAGATTATTAACCACTGCAAAAGAACCACATCAAGTCATATTAAGAGGCAAACCAATAAGGATCTCTGCTGATCTCTCAATTCAGACCTTAAAAGCAAAGAGGGTCTGGAATGAGATAATCCAAACCCTAAAAGAAAAAAAATGACAGCTAAGAAAAACTCAGTTTCAAATTTGAGGGGGGAAATAAAAATATTTCATGAGAAAAATGAACTAAAAGCATTCATGAGCACTAAATCAGCCCTACAAATTATACTCAAAGACAAACTTTACATGGAGGAATGAAGAAACAATTTCCACACTCACAAACAAAGTAAATTCATTCAAAGAAAAATCCACTAAATGAGAATCAAGACAGGGTAAAATGTTACAAAAAAATGTGCAGTAATCCACACATATCCATACTAACACTGAATATTAATGGTCTCAATTCCCCCCCGAAAAAACAAATTGGCATAACGATTCAACATAGAATTCACTATATGCTGCTTATGACAGACTCATAGGCAAAGACACTCACAGGTAAAATAATGGAGAAAAATATTCCAGGCATATGGTCCAAGAAAACAAGCAGGAGTAGTTATACACATATCTGACCATGTAAATGCCAAGCAAAAATTAAACAGAAGAGACAAAGAAGGCCACTACATTCTAGTAAAGGGAAAAATCTAACAATAAGACATAACCATAGAAAAATTTTGCCAAAATATCAAAACAACAAATTACATGGAAAAAAATACTCCATGACATTAAACTCCTCATAGGCCTCAACACAATAATACTAAGAGACTTAAAACACATTTATCACCAATGGACAGGTCATAAAAACAAAAGATCAATATGTATCTTCAACCTAAGCAACATATAAATAAAACGGACAGCATACATCTACAAAATATTTTACCCTCAAAACACTTGTATATACCACCTTTCTTCTCAGCAGCAATTTATCTTTTTCCCAAATATGTTATATTCTAGTCCAGAAAGGAAATCTTAGCAAACACAAAAATTATAGAGGGCTGGAGCAGTGGCTCAGCAGTTACGGCACTTGTCTTGCATGCGCAAGTACATGGGTTCAAACCCCAGCACCACTTACACAATGAAGTGTCTGAGCAACGAAAGTCCATGAAAAGCTAAATAAAATTGATTCTGTCTTTCTCTCTCTCTCTCTCTGTCCCTCTCTCTTTAAAAAAATGATATAATCTCTTTTATCCTATGAGAATATCATTGAATGAAACTAGAAGTCAACAGCAAGTAAAATAACAGAAACTGCATAAATATATGGAGATTGAATAATAGTCTCTTAAATGAAGAATGCTTCAAAGAAAACATGAGAATGGAAATAAAAAATCTTACAAATGAATGAGAACAAAAATACAATAAAACTTTCTCTGGGACAGTATTCAAGCATTTCTAACAAGAAAATTTATAACACTCAATGCCTACATTAAAATAGTAAAGAAATCCCCCCCCAAAAAAGCTTATACTCCACCTTATGTTCTTAGATAAAGAAGAACAAACTAACCCCCAAACAAGTAGAATATATGAAATAATGAAGATCAGAGCTGAAATCAATGAAATTGAGAATTTTAAAAAAATACAATAAATTAATGAAATGAAGGGTTGGTTCTTTGAAAACATAAATAAAATTGACATACACTTAGCCAAAATAACCAAAATGAAGAAAGAAAAAAAAGCAAATCAAGAAACTCAGAGATGAAAAAGGAGACAACATTACAGACCCATCTGATATCCAGAGGATAATCAGAAGCAATTTTGAAAATATATACTCTAATAAACTGGGCAATCTGCAAGACATTGATAATTTTCTAAGCACATACGACCAGGAAGATTAAATCAGGAAGATACAGAAATCTTAAATAGAACAATTTCAAGAAATGAAATTGAAACAGCAATTAAAAGCCTTCAAAAATAAAAGCCCATGACATAATGGATTCTCAGATAAGCTCTACCAGTTCTTTACAAACTAACATCACTCTTCCTTAAATTAGTCCATTAAATTGAAAGGGATGGAATACTCCCAAATGCTTTTTATGAGGTAAGCATAATCCTGATACCAAAACCAGACAAGGATGGATCTAGCAAGCAATGAAAACTTCAGACAAATAATCATGATGAACAGATGCAAAAATCCTTAACAAATTAAAAGCAAACACCATTCATAATCACATCAAAAAGCCACTAAACCATGATCAAATGGGTTTCATTCCATGGATGAAAGGTTGGTTAAACATAAGCAAATTAATAAATGTGATTCATCACTTAAACAGAATTAAGTACAAAAATCACATGATCAACTCAATAGATGCAAAAAATGACCTTTAATAAAATGCAGCACACAGAACAGATTAACCTGTTTAACACTGCTTGCTGTATGTTTTAACTGAATATAATGTTTATTCATCTTTATGGAGGGCCTTAATAGAAATCCAATGTGAATGCCAAATTTAATAATGTTTTGTTGCTTTTAATCTACTTATAGTCTGATGGTTAATAGTGTTATGATTAAAGATAGCTAATAATCCTATCATTCCACTCATGGTGATAATTAACATAGTAACAGTTTCAGAAGGAAAAAAGTAAATAGGTTAGCACTATTTATGATATCCACTGGCTGCTCGTATTGTCTCTTTCACCTTATCTTGTGAGGTATCAGAAATCACAAAGGCCAATAATTAACCATAGATTGAGGAATCTGCCATTAATCTCAACTTGTCAAATTGCACCCAGCACAAGTTACTGAAGAGACAAAAACCCTACAACTAATCAATATTCCAAAATAAAATAACCAAAGATGGCTCATAGGCCCAATCTCCATTCCTGAAAATGAAGAATAATGGAAGCAATTCTCCACCTCAAACCCACATTTCTCCAGCAAAGGAGTCTATGGACAGGGTCATGGATGAAAATATAGGAAAAAAGTATCCACAATCTGATTATTAATACAATCACAGAAGTAAAAGAAGACTAAAGGAAGGAAATAAGAGGGCAATTTTAGGAGCTGAGAAACCACTTTGATAAAGAGCTAGGCATTCTGAAAAGAGGCATAGCAGAACTCTTAGAATTGAAAACATAATCAAATTAGAAGCTCAATGGAAGATATTAATATCAGAGTAAACTCAGTAGAAAATAGAACTTCAGCTCTGGAAGAACAAACATCAGACAATGAATGCAGGTTGAACAACATTGAATCCAAGGAGTATAGCAAGAACAGAAACTAACTGAGCATGAGCAGAAATTCCAAGAAGTATGGGATGAGATGAGAAGAAATAACTTGAGAGTTATTGAAATAGGGGAGAACATAGAACAACAAATGAATGGAATACAGAACATTCTCAATGAGAGAGCCAAAGAAAAAATTTCTCCCATATCAGAATTGATCCAGAAATTCAAATTCAAGATGCATATAGGGCACCAAATAGACCTAACTAAATGAGAAACTCACCGAGACACATCATATATAAAATGAATAATAGAGAAATCAAGGAAAAGATTTTAAATGCAGGAAGAGATAGACACCAAATCACATTCAGAGGCAGACTAATATGGATTTTTCAGATCAGACAATAAAGGCCAGGAGAGCATGGAATGACATTTTTCAAGAATTGAAAGAAAATAATTTTTACCCAAAGATACTATACACTGCAAATCTCACCTTTAAATATGATGCAGAAATAAAATACTTCCATGATAAGAACAAATTAGCAACAAACATGAATACAAAACCAGCTCTACAAAGAATAGTCAAAGACAAACTTCAATCAGAGGGACAAGCTACCAACTCCCAGAGCCCTCAAACAGTGGAAAGCCAATAAAAACATAAAAACATAACTCACTAAAAGATATCAAAGCTAGTGCAAAATATAGCAAAGGTCACAATGCCATTACCCACAATCACATATCTATTCTAACACTGAATGTAAATGGACTCAATGTCCCAATAAAAGTCACAGATTAGCATCAGGATTAAAAATAAAATCCAACAATATGCTCCTTACAGGAGACACACCTCATAGCCAAATACAGACACAGATTGAAGGTTGGCAAAATAAATCTTCCACTACATCATAGAAAGGAATACTACACCAAGAATACATAACACTAGTTAACATCTATGCCCTTAACTACAACCCTTCCAAATATGTGGAAAAAATAATACTGGGGACTTTAATACACCACTATCAAGAATAGACATATCATCAAAGTAAAAAATCAATAAAGATATCTCTAACTTAAACAACACAATCAATTGGACTTAAGAAACATTTACAGAATATTCCATCCCAAATTAGCTGAGTTTATGTTATCAGCAGCACACAGATCCTTTTGCAAAGTAGACCATATCCTAGTTCACAAAGGAAATCTTAGCAAATACAAAAAGTTTATATAATCCCATTTATTCTCTCAGACCAAAACAACATGATCTTAGCAATTAACAGCAAGAAAAACAAGAGAAAATACATAAATACTTGGAAATTGAATAATACCCCCTTGAATGAAGAATAGATTACACATGAAATGATTACAGAAATTGAGAAATTCGTAGAAATGAACGAGAATGATGACACAACATATTGAAATATCTGGGACAGTATGAAAGCGTTATTAAGAGGTAAATTTATTTCACTGAGAGCCTTCATCAAAAATTAGAAAAGAGACCAAACAAATTTATGGAACAACTCAAATCCATACAAAAAAGGAACAATCCAATCCCAAATCCAACAAAAGGCAGAAAATAACCAAGATCAGAGCTGAACTCAATGAAATTGAAAAAAAAAATACAAAAATCAATAAATAATTGCTTATTTGAAAAAATAAAGAAGATTGACAGACCCCATAGCCAACCTCACCAAAATGAAGATTAAAGTGAAGCAAATGAACAAAACCAAAATGAAAATGGACATCACCACTGATTCAACCAAGATCCAGAGGATTATCAAAACTAATTTTGAAAAACTGTACTCTTCCATTTGATAATATGGAAGACATGGACAAATACCTAGGCACGTACATCATAATACATTGAAAATCTAAACAAACCAATCTCAGGTAGTCAAACTAGAACAATAATCAAAGGCCTTCCAAGAAAACAAAGCCAAAACCTGATAGAATCTCAGCAGAATTCTACCAGACTTTTACAGAAGAATTAACACCTCTCTTTAGTAAACAACTCCATAAAATTAAAGGGGACAGAAGCCTCCAAAACACTTTTTACAAGGGAAATATAACCCTGATTCCAAAAGCCAACAAAGGCACATCAAGAAAAGAAACTACAGGGGCTGGAGCGGGGTTCGACGGTTTCGTCACTTGCCCAGCATGTGCAAGTACAAGGGTTCAAACCCCAGCACCCACGTACACAACTAAGTGTCAGAGCAACAAATGCCATGTGAAAAACTCAATAAAAAAAAAACCGATTCTCTCTCTCTCCCTCTCTCTCACTGTCCTTCTATCTTAAAAAAGAAAAGAAGTAGAAAAGAAACGATAGACCAATATTCCTGATGAATATAGATGCAAAAATTCTTAATAAAATTCTAATAAACCTCATTCAAAAACACAACAAAAAGATAATACATCACAATCAAGTGGGCTTCATTCTAGGAATGCAAGGCTGGTTTAACATAAGCAAATCAATAAATGTGATTCATCACTTAAGCGGAATTAAAGACAAAAAACCATATAATCATCTCAATTCATGCAGAAAAGGCCTTCGATACAATTCAACAAGCATTTATGCTCCAAACCCAGAAGAAGATAGGGATCAAAGGAACATACTTTGATTCTGTAAGACCCATTTATGACCAAAACCATAGCTAACCTTATACTTAATGGTGAAAGACTGAAACTATTCACCACTCTTAATCAATATAGTCCTCAAAACCCTAGCCAGAGCTTTCAGAAAAGTGAAGGAAATCAAAGGAATTCAAAAAGGAAAAGAGGAATTCAAGGTATCTCTAGTTGCCAATGACATGATCCTGTATCTAGAAGACCCAAAAAGTTCTATCAGAAGACTACGAGAGCTTATAAATGAATTTAGCAAAGTGGCTGGTCACAAGATCAACACTCATAAATCAATAGCTTCCTATACTCCAGCAGTGATTCTGCCGAAGAAGAAATCAGGAAATCCATCCCATTCACAATAACTTCAAAAAAGAATAAAATACTTGGGCATTAATCAAACAAAGGATGTAGAGGATTTCTTCAATGAAAACTTTCAAGCATTAAAAAAGGAAATTGAAGAAGACCTTAAAAGATGGAAGATGGAGAAACATTCCATGATCTTGGTTAGGCAGAATCAATATAATTAAAATCATCATTCTGCTAAAAGCCCAGTACAGATTCAGTGCAATCCCTATCAAGATACCAATTATATTCTTCATGGATATAGAAAAAGTAATTCTCAGATTCATTTGGAATAATAAGAAACCCAGAATAGCCAAAACATTACTAAGAAACAAAGGTGAAACAGGAGGTGTATAATACTGGCCCTCAAAATATATTATAGTGCTATAGTAACAAAAGCAGAGTGGTATTAGTATCAAAACAGACATATAGACTAATGGAACAGTCTAGATGATTTAACTATCTGATATTCCACAATTTATCATGGAGGAAAGACAGTCTGTTTAACAAATGATGCTGAACGAACTGAACAGTCATATGCAGACAACTGAAATTAGATCCTTTCTCTCACTCCGTACAAAATTCAAATTGAAATGGATTAAAGTTTTTAGTAATTAAACCAGCAAGTATACAATTGCTAGAAGAAAAAATAGGATCAACACTGCATGACATCAGTGTAGCACTTCCTTCCTTACAAGACTCCAATAGCACAAGAATTAAAACAAAGAATCAGTGAGTGGGATACCTTTAAATTGAAAAGCTTCTGCACTGCTAAAGAATTAGTCAAGAGTGTCAGAATGAGAGAAAATCATTGCATTCTATGCCTCTGACAGAGGACTAATATCCAGAAATTACAAAGAACACAAAGAACTGAACACCAAAATCACAAATAATCCAATCAATAAATTGGCTAGGGAACTAAACAGAAACTTCTCAACAGAGGAAGTCTTGAAAGCCAATAAATATAGGAGAAGTTGTTCTATATCACTAGCAATCAGAGAAATGCAAATCAATACTTCTTGGATATTCCACCTCACTCAAGTCAGAGTGACAAAATGAAGAATAGGAACAATAACAAAAGATGGAGTGGTTGTGGGGAAAAAGTAACACTGACACACTGCTAGTGGGACTATAACTTGGATAGCCACTCTGGAAAGCAGTGTGGAGGCTCATCACAAAGCTAGGAGTGGGGGCTGGAGGGGTGGCTCAATGGTTATGGTGCTTGCCTGGCATGCAGGAGTACACAGGTTCAAATCCCAGCAACCACATACACGATTAAGTGTCAAAGCTACGAAAGCCATGTGAAAAACTCAATAAAAATTTATTCATTCTCTCTCTCTCTCTCTCTCACTTTCTCACTGTCCTTCTCTTTTAAAAACAGCAACAACAACAACTGGGAGTGGAACTACCCTATGTCCCAGCTATCCCACTCCTGGTTATTTTCCCAAAAAGTTAGAACTGGCATACTACAGAGACATCCCAGATGCCCGTCACTGGTTGAATGGATTCAAAAATTGTTATATATGTGCACACACACACCACACACACACATACAATGGAGTTTTACTCTGCTATTAGATAGAATGATATCATTGCATTTGAATCCAAATGGATGGAAATGGAATAAATTATGCTAAGTGAAATATCACAAACAGAGACTTAAGAGACAAATATTTTCTCTCATCTGTGGAAATTAGAGTAAAATCAAGGACAGTATGAAAGTTAGCTGAGTTTAAATAATAAACTCAACATAGTTGAAATTTCATATAAGCTGGGAGAATCATAACCTTTGAAGGTGCAGGCAGTAGGGAGTGAGGCAGGAAGAAGAGAGAAAAATAAGGGGGGTTTATCAATATAACTGAATTCTCAACTCCTATTAGAAGTCTAACTATAAACTGGCAGGCAGAGAAATTCAGAAATGTCAAAAATTAATATACACGTATATATTCATTTCAAATTATAGTATGGAGGGATTACATAGGAGATTTGAGTTCAGGGAATGGATGAATGGGGGTAGATTCTGGACTAGGATCAGCCTTAACTTACTATCTCACTGTGTCAAAATCCATGCATGCATGAATATTTAATAACAATTCCCTCCAATATGTAAAACAATGTCAAACAAATAAAAATATGAAGCACCCATTCATATAAAAAACATTAGAAAAGCTAGGGATTGAAAGAACTTATCTCAACATTGTAAAGGCCATTTATGACAAATCCAAAACCAACACCATACTAAATGGAGAAAAGCTAAAACATTTACAATAAATTTAGGAACAAGACAAGGTTGTCTAATCTCACCACTGCTATTCAGTATAGTCCTTGAAACATTAGCTAGAGCAATCAGGCAAGAAATAGAAATCATAAGGATAGAAAAAGGAAAAGAAGTAGTCAAACTATCTCTGCTTTTGATGATATGATCCTATATCTAGAAAATCAAAAAAAGAGAAAAAAAGAAAGAAAACCTGCACCAGAAGTCCTCTTGAACTATAAATGAATTTAGCAAAGTAGGAGGATACAAGATCAACACCCATAAATCAATAACTATTCTATGTTCCACCAGTGATGCAGCTGAAGAAGATATTAGGAAAACCATCCCAAACACATTGATCTGAAAGAAAGAAAATGAAAAAAAAAAACTTGGCAATTAACCCAACCAAAGAGATAAAAGGTCTCTACAATGAAAACTGTAGAATACAGAAGAATGAAATTGAAGATCTTAGATAATGAAAAGACATTCCATGTTCTTATATAATATAATCCCCATCAAAATACCAATAATATTCGTCACAGAATTAGAAAAAAAGAAATCTCAAATTCATTTGGAAGAATAAAATACACAAAATAGCCAAAGCAATATTAAGCAAGAAAAGCGAATCAGTTTATATCATAATGCTTGATCTGAAATTATACTACAGAGCTGTAATAACAAAAACAGTGTGGTATTTATATTAAAATAGACATGAAGACCAATGGAATAGAACAGAAGACACAGAGACAAATTCAGAAAACTATAGCTGATTGATATTTTAAAAAGGAGCCAAGGGACTGGAGCTGTGGCTCAGCAGTTATGGCGCTTGCCAGGCATGCACAAGTACAAGGGATCAAACCCCAGCACCCACATACACAACTAAGTGTCAGACTAACGAAAACCTTGAGAAAAAACTAAATAAAAATCAATTCTCTCTGTCTCTTGTCTCTCTCTCTCTCACCACTGTCCTTCTCTCTCTTAAGAAAAATAAAAGGAGCCAAAAATGTTTCTTGGAGAAAAGAAAGCCCTTCAACCTTTCAACAAAGAGTGCTGGGAAAACTGGTGTAAATATAGACAGAAAAATGAAATTAGATTCTTATCTTTTACCCTACACAGAATTCAAATTGAAATTGATCATAGACTTCAGAATTAGTCCAGATACCTCACAACTGCTAGAATAAAACATCAAACCAACACTCCATCATATAGGAGCTGGCACTAACTTCCTTAACAAGACTCCAAAAATACAAGAAATAAAACCAAGAATCAACAAATTGGATGCCTTTAAACTAAAAAGCTGCTACACACCAAAGAAAGAGCCCAAAGAATGAGAAAAAATCTTGGACAGGTTCAACTCTGGTAGGGGACTAATATCCTGAATATAGAAAGAACACGAAGAACTTAAAAACCAAAAAAAAAAAAAAAAAAAACCCAAAAAACAACAAAAAAAAAAAAAAAAAAAAAAAAAAAAAAAAAAAAAAAAAAACCCAAAAAACCCCCCATAAAAACAAAAAAACAATCAATAAATCAGCAAAAGTACTGAACAGAAACTTCTTAATAGAAGAAACACCAAAGGTGAATAAATACATAAAACAATGTTCAAAATCTCTATCATTCAGAGAAAAGCAAATCAAAACTACATTAACATTTCATTTTCTCCTGTCAAAATGGCAAAAGTCTGGATATGAATAACAATAAATGCTGGTGAGGTTGTGCTGAGAAAGGAATAGTTCTGTATTGTTAGTGCGATCATAAACTAGTATAACAAATCTGGAAAGGAATATGGAGATTCCTCCAAAAACTAGGAATGGAAAGAAAATATGACCAACTATTCCACTCCTGAGTATTTTCCCCCAAAATCCAAAATTGTTATATCATAGTGACATGGCATGTCAATGTTTATAGCGGCACAATTCACAATAGCAAAATTATGGAATCATCCCATATGCCCATAACTAGATAAATGGATTAAGGAATTGTGATATATATGTATGTGATATATATATGTGATATATAAATGTGATATATTACATACACACACACACAGAGTTTGACTGAGCCATAAAAAAGAATTTAATTATGGCATTTGCCATAATTGAGAATATTATGCTAAGTGAAATTAGACAAAATCAGAAACTCAAGGGTTAAATGTTTTATCTCATATGTAGAATCTTGAGTAAAATAAAGGTAAGAAAGAAATTGTGATATATATATATACACACACAATCAGTGGAATTATACTGTGCTACTATTAAAATAATGAAATTATGCCCTTTGCCAGTACATGCATGGAAACAGAGAATATCATGCTAAGTGAAATTAGCCAAACTCAAACTCAAAGGTCCAATGTTTTCTGTCACTTGTGAGACCTAGAGTAAAATAAAGGAAAGGGAGAGGGAAGAATAAGATTACAAAAATAACCATTCAAATACAAATTAATAGAGGAGCTAAAATAAGTATAATGGAGTAGAGAAAAGAGAAGGGGAGAGGGAAGGAAGGTCTGGAGAGAAAAGGGGGGATAAAAAAAGTAAAGTATATCTTGTACCTTTAAGATTATAAATACTTCCCAATTAATAAAAAATGAAAAGTTATAAAAAAAAATCAAAGGGAGACTGGTAGAAGGAGGAGACCTGGGGTTAGGAGGAAGGGAGTAGAGAGGGAAGTGTTTGGCAAGGATATTGAAGAGATGACGTTGTTGTATTGTATGAATGAATGAATATATAACAACAAACCCCATCATTATGTACAACTATAATGACCCAATAAAAAATGTGGAAAAAATAGTGGGTCAAAATAATAGTAATTTAGCTGGAGCAATGGCTCAGTGGTCATAGAGCTTGCCTGGCATGTGTGAAGACTTGGGTTCAAACCTCAACACCATGTACACAACTAAGTGTCAGAGAAACAAATGCAGATGAAAACATAAATAAAATTGATTCTTTCTCTCTCTCTCTCTCTTTTAAAAAAGGATAATTTAAATTTTTATTCTTTTATTTTTCTTGTAAAGTTTTATTTTATTTATAGTGTTTTATCTTTACAGTTCCAGAACTTTATAGGAATTTCATTGCTATTGTGTTAACATGTTAAGTAATATTGTACCACAATTTTTTTGTGTTTTTGTTTTATTTTTGTTTTCTAGAGAGAGAGGGGGGCAGTGAAAGAAAGAGAAATAATCAATTTTATTTAGTTTTTCATGTGGCATTCCTTGCTCTGACACTTTGTTGTGGATGTGGTGCTGGGATTTGAACCCAAATCCTCATACAGGCCCAGCAAGCACAGCAACTGCTGAGCCAAATGCTCCAGGCATGTGAGAGAGAAAGATAGAATAAGTTTATTCATTTTTTTCATCTGGCCTCTGTTTCTCTGACGTTGTGTACGTGGTGCTGGGGTTCGAACCCATATCCTAGCACATGTCAGGCAAGCACCGTAATTGCTGAGCCACTGCTCCAGCCTCTATTTTTATCTTTTAAGAGACAAAAATATTTAAGAGAGCTCACATATCAGTGAAATTTGACAGATACTGCTTTTAAGTTAAAATTTATCAATTTAGCAATGAAATAGGCCTGAAGTATATTCTACAGAGTGTCATTTACTATCTGTGTAGTATAGTATATAATTCATGACATTTTCAAGGCTCAATTTGTTTTTCTTCTCTGTAAATTTTATGTAATGTATCTCCTTTGTACTAATATGAAGACTAGTAAGACTTATTTTGTATGTGGTACTATGAATTGAGTACATGGGACATTACCATTGATCTATATCTCCAATTTTTATTTTTCTTTTAAGTTTTTATTTTTCTTTGAAACAGGGTCCCATTAATTTGCTGAGGCAGGACTCAAACATTTGATCTTTCTGCCTCAGCCTCTCATGTTCCTGGGATTACAGGTGTTTGTCATCATCACTGGCTGAGTGAAATATATTTAGCTTTATTATAATACAATATCCATGGTAAGTGGTCAGTGAATATGGAATAATAGCTTTTTATTAGTACTATTATTTTGTTAAAATGAGTTAATACATTTTAAATATGTTTTATAATAGAAGGTATTTTGTTACTTGTTAAATTTTTTTGTTTTAGGTTTTGAAAAATTTCCTTACCCTCCTCATTGCATTCTGTGGAGACTTATCCAGGTCCAGGGCTTGCAGCATTTTCTCTTTCTCATTTATTCAAGGCCTTATTTTCTTCACTAGTTCTGAGAAAAGCAATTATAAAATCCACACTCACGTGACAGTCAGTGTGTGATCGTGCAAAGTCACATAAATGGTATGCACTGAGTACCCAGTCTAGGTGCTACAAATAGTGTTGAGCACAAGGGAAAACTGTCCTTGCCCTCATGAAGCTTATGAAGCTGAGGCTGAGACAGATAAATCAATCTCATATAAATTATGAAATTATAAATGTGATAAATGCTACTAAAGTATACCGGGAGAGATGTATAAGGTTAAAACGGCTTGCATTTGGAGGAAATTCATCACCAAAAAAGTCAGGAAAAGATTTCCTGGGGAAATAACAATTGACTGATGTCCTAAGAAGGAGTAAGCACGACATGGTGAAGAGCTGAGAGACAAAGAAAGGCAGGATGTTTCAACGTGAGAAAGCACACGGAGGATGCAGAACCGAATGCATGACCACAGTAGAAACGTTACCCAAAAGTTGTGTGCATTGAGACTGGGGAAATAGGCAGAATCGTGTAGGCAAAGTTAGTTTCACAAGAGCAATGAGAAATGATTGGAATGTTCTAAATAAGGCTGAGAATGTGACACATCTTGATTGTTTGTTTGTTTGCTGAGGCTGTCACAGAGAGTACAGAAACCAAAATGGAAGTAGGTGAGTAAAAATAGCAACAGCAGCTGTAGCCCAGGAAAGATGATGACAGCCTAGACTAGGAGGATGGTGGTGGAGATGGAGGTAACAGTCATGTTCAAACTGTATTTGAGAGGGAAACCTGACAGAACTTGGTGACAGAAAGACGAATCAAGAAAAACACTCAGATTTCTATTGTGCACTTAAGAAAAAGAGAGAGACTAAATGGCTAGCGGTACACTCACCAACTGAGAGAAGATTAAGATAGAAGAAGATAAAGGAAAATGTTCAAAAGTTATGTTTTAGACATGTTGAGTTTGAAATGAATGAAAGAATGAATGAATTTATTTATTGTACTGGGGATTCAACCCAGGACCTTACACATGCTAAGCAAACTGTCTACCAATGAAGTTCATCTCCAGCCCCGAGGCTGAAAGAAACTTAAATAGAAAAAGATGGTTATGAGGGAAGCCAATGGGATACAATTTTGTGGTGTTAACTATAAATATGGATTTCGATGGGATTGCCTGACTATGAGATCCTACAGAAGGGTTCAAATAGACCAAGTTCTAATATGTGAAGAACTCCAGTAGTGTTCAAGTGAAGGAGTTTGTAGCTGCAAAAATCACTGAAATTGAAGGAAATGTTTCATCAAGAAAGGAATGCTTGCCTGGCTTGTGCAAGTATGCAGATTCGAACCCCAGCACCATGTACACAACTAAATGTGTGAGGAACGAAAGTCACAGGAAAAACTAAATTAAAAAATAAATGTTCTTTCTCTCTCTCCCTCCTCTCTCTGTCCCCCTTAAAGAAAAAGAAATGGATGCTCAAATAGATTCCAACGAATGCTCAGAAATCAAATAGATTAGTAAAGAGTGATCTTTGAACTTAAAATCAGATATATATCTAACAGAAAAAAAAAACAAAACACATATATAAGCCATTCTTATTTAAAGTGTGTAGGGAAATATGAGAAAAGAGAATATGTAGTGCCCACAGGAGTCTAAATACAGGATCTAGGGTAGTGTGTGTGTGTGTGTGTGTGTGTGTGTGTGTGTATAGGGAGGGAGCTTATTAAGATAAAAATTGTCTACTTGATTTCCAAATGAACTGCCTCCCCTGTTGCACAATAAACATACTCTTCAAAGGTTAATCTTTTTTGTTTAGTTGCAACAGGAAAATTCCTGAAAAATAAGCTCTTGATGAATCACATTACTTAAGAGCAACTCTGCACATACTTTTGTAACTATTTGAGAGCTCTGTATTCCTACTTATCTTTCCTTAAATCAGACATACCTATTCAAATTTTGCATAATACATATTTAGCCTTGTTTAAGACAAATAACTCTTGCTGTATCTCACAAAGCCTACTATCTGAATTTATTTGCTTTTGTATTTGAGTTCAATTCTACTATTGATGCGTTTCATGTTCTTACATCCCATATAAGGGCTAAATCAAGTTATATTTTCAAATAAATAAGAGGATTTGGATCCCTTGGAAAACCGTAGAGATACAATTGAACTTTTCTGATGAAGTAGTAAAAAGGTATTAAATATTATTAATATCCTTGAACTCAGTCTTCCCAGCATATTTAACTAATGGCTTTTAGTATAAAAACAGAAAGAATCCAATTTCTCACCCTAGAAACAGGCGTCCAATATCTACAATAGGGAAATATGCTCAATTCTCAATAATGAAAAATAATTTAAATGCTAAAGAAATCAAATTCTTACATGCAAAATATTGAGGATAGGCTTAAAAGCAAAATACCAATTCATCTGATTAGGATAAAACATTATCTCTCATAAACTGATGAATGTGAATAAATTAGCTGTTTTTTCCTGGAAACCTGAAATATCCTGTGATTACTACTCACATTATTCTATAGAAACAGAGGAATCTGCTTATTTCTCACATATTTTTGGCTCTTTGGGCATTTTAAGGGAATGTCTATGTTGTTCAATCCCAAGTATTTTAACTTTAAGCTAAATATTCATTCCTTCTTAAAACAGAGTTTACTTCTCTTGATTTCTTGATTGTCTTCTGACATGTTCCACTTTGATATAATTTCAATCAAAATGTGATGCTCAGAACTAAATGCAGTATTCTGTTTATTAGTCATTTCCATATATATCTATGAAATACTTAATAGATAGTACTACCCTAGGCACTAGGTATAACAATAATGCACAACACAGAGAAAAAGATGGTGCTCACATATTGCATGGTAATTTTTCTGTTGATATAGAGAACTCACTTTGATCATTTCCAGTTCTTTTGTGACCATTTCTCAAAGTAATGCAGTTGACATGTAGTCATCTTCTACGGCTTCCTATTTTTGCTCATTTTTCCAGTTTCCCCCAGGTTAGGAGCAGAGCAACAGGAGCATTAAAGAATACTGCAGTCAGCAAAAGCAAGGGTGGGGGCAGTATTCTTTAATGCTCCTAAGCTGTTTCCAAAACTTCCACTTGGTCTTTTCTCTTTAGAGCTGTCACTCCTCTATTTTCCCTTTCCATACCCTGAGCTTCTTTAAGACTAAAAACAAATATAACACTAAGATGGGAGGAGGAGGATAAAAAATAAATAAAGAGAAAAAAAGAGAGATGCTAGATAATGAAGGAAAAAAGAAAGAGAAAGAAAGTTACTCTACAAAGCTTAGGGGAAGATGATTTTCTTCCAGTTGTGTTGATTACTGGGTCTTTCTATGAGTGAGGAGAGGGTAAATAACCTTCAGAATACAAAGGAAAGAAAGGAGATAAGACAATACACACATAATAAGATTAGCATTTCGATAAAACTGAAGTACAAAATGATTAAACAGTTGGCTCCAGATAAGTGAATTAGCAAAAATATATCTTAGTTTTTTTTAGTAAGCTCAACTGACACTTAAAAGGTTTTTCATTGTTGAGCTGAAAGATTCCCAGTGAATTCTCTGCCCTTTCAATCCTAATTCCATTTTTATTCTCAGAAGTATCCCATTTGAGCCATTACATGTATAATAATCTTCATCACATTGTCCATAATTATGAAATGTTTTTCCAGGATTTATTCATTTTTGGTAGTGTATATTTTTTAACTTAATCTTATGTTTATTTGGTAGGCATTCTGTGCCCTTTTGAGGCATATCTAGTTGTTCAGAGTGTGGTGCTGCCCACATTTGATGAATTAGTTTGGTTCATCCTTAATTATTTATCTGCTGTGTTCTTAAATGGTACTGGGCAAATCTCTTGTCATTTTGCTCTAGTTGAAATCAAAGATAAACTGTGACACCATTTGAAGTAATGTTGAACTTTAGCTTTCCTTCAGTTAAAAGATTTCTAAAAACCAGGTGATCAATTCTAAATTTTAAAAATAAACATAAATCATTTTCTCTGTTGAGTAATTAATGCATAATTGCATAATTACCTTATCACATGGCTCTCATCAAATAATTATATGTGGCCTTTAAGCAAGATTTCTATGCTCTGAGAATTTCATAGAAATGATTAATTGGTTAGGAATTTTTTTTCTTAAAGTGAAGGATTATTTAATAGACTTTTGTAGCATGAAGTAACTACAGTTAAATGCTCATAACTGGGAACATTTGTTTATAGAAATGGCCCCAATTCTCCATCCTTCCCTATACCATATACTTTTCAACGTGACTTTGCAACTCTTCCCCTCAAGAAGTAGATTGTGTGTTCTCTTCCTTGCATTTGGACTATATTCATGACTTATTTTCTCTCATAATTTATGGAAGAATTACATTACCAGATGAAAAACTTCAAGACCTTTCACACTCTTGCTTACTTTATTGGAACTCTGCTCAGCTTCTATGAGAACAAGAATGAGCTAGCCTGCTGAATGATGTGATGCATGACTAACCCATTCCTGGCACCTAGGTGGCCAGCTGAATGTCAGCTATGAAAGAGAACATTCTAAAAGCGTCATCCTGTACCTAGTAGTAAGCCAAAAAAATAGCATGAGTAAACCTTCCTGCTTAGAGCAGGACAACTTCCCAGATGACCTACAAAATTCTGAATAACAATAAATGATGTTAAATAAAGACAGTAGGTTTTGGAATAGGTTGTTATGAAGTGATGAATCATTGATACAACACTATTTAGATATATTTACTTCAATAAACAGAAGACAACTCAAAATAATACAAGCAATAGAAATCCCCATTACTTGCCAAACAACTCATTTTGAAACTCTAAATGGCACTTGAGTGGAAGGTGCCCACAAAAGAATTCTCATGTTATCCCAAACTGTTTCCTTTCCTCTAAACAGTGATATTATGATTGATTACTGGACCCACATTAAGAAAAATTATTGATTATTTTTTTCTAGATTTGCTAGTTTTCCCCATGCACTTATTTACAATAGTCAATGAAGTCTCCATTTACCAGTGATCAAACAGGTTTCCAAATATTCTTTCACATTCCAAACTATATCATCTCTCTCCTGAATTGCCTGAACAATCTTACCAGAAGTTTTTTTTTAAGTTTATGCCCTCCATTCATTAAAAAGTCTATGTAGAATTTAAATAGACATAAGTTTGTACTAGCAAGTCTATTTCTTTTTTTACACACATAGTAAATATCAAAGACTCTCAATAGAGATAAGATACTATTCATGGTAGTGTAATTAACTTTTTTTCCCATAAGTGTTAATCTGGATAGTAAATTTGTGAGTTTTTTAAAAATTTCTTCTTTCTACTTTGATATATTAAATAACAATAAATAACCAGAGTAACACATTGCATTGTCTGAGTTATAACCAATTCTCTAGTGCTTGTCTTGTAGAGAATGAAGTTCACATGTCTTTGCATATTCAACATCAACTCTTTTCATTTTCATTCTCATCCTCATCCCAAACTGCATGTTCCATAAACTGTCTTTATCCCTTTATTAAGATGATCCTTCTGCCTTAACTGCCATTTCTCCTCCTAATTCTAGGAAATCTTCAGCTCATCTAAAGAAACATAGCTTTAAAAACATCATTTCCATGAAGTTTTACCTAGTCTGAAGTCATTTCCCATCTGTGTTCTCATAGCACTTCAATATGCATGTTGATAATGTTGATATTAATATGGTACTTAATTCTGCAGTTAGTAGTATATAGATCTTCCAGATTCTTGACATTGAGTTATTTGCAGGCAAATTATTTTATGGCTTTCATATTTATATCTTTAGATGCTAATAAAGTCCCTGACAGTATATATAACTGATTTTCTATTTGTCAATAACAACATATTTTAAGTAGAACGTGTGTAACTTTTCCTAATTCTTAGTGAATGTCTCTACAGAGGAATTGCATTAGACAATTCAAGAGTGAACTATTTTACTTATACTAGGCATAATATTCATCATTATATTTTAGAGAAATGGCAATTTTGATATGGGTATTATAATTCACAGTTTCTAAGTGAAGAAAGTTGGAGAGGTAGAGGTGACTGAAGTCACAAGGGTACTTTGACACTTTATTTCCATTATCTTTCTACTTGACTGAAAACAGATTTAAGAAAACAATTTAATCACAATAAAGCATAAATGAAAATTCCAATTTAACTAACTCCAGAGTTCATATATACTGAAAGGTAAAAAGTATGAGTGAATATTTTAAAGTGCAATTTCCCCAAGATAGGCTTACTGAACTGCTGTGTTTTACCACATCCAGGTTTGTTGTAATTCTATTCTTGCTAGCCTAAACAAAAACCACTGTTTGTAAAAGATGTGTGATACAAATAACTGTGACAATTTCAAATTATTTTAGATTTTCCAAAACATGGAAATGAGTAAAAAATACTTGAGTTTAAATATATAATTTTCATAATAAAACTTCAGGGTGTATTTAGCACAGAAGTTTTATGAATGACCTTCTTTACTGCATGGCTGTCATCCTTACTTACTTGAAAACATTTCCTTTGCTCTCTGGCATCATATGTATATTTCCTCTCTTAAAATTTGTCTTTCTTTTTCAGTCTACTATGACATTCAAATGTACAGAGTAACAATTTGTCACCTTTGTAGATTCTGCAATACTAGCCTATCATTTCCAGGCAATGAAAACAAAAAGAGATGTGATGCACATGATATATATATAACAATAAAAGCAATAATAATATTGACAGTATATGGACAGTAAGCAAAATATTAGACTCCTTTTAATATGAGAAGTGAATGATGTTAAGGTTTTTTGTTGGTTTGTTCCTTTGGAGAATCACTGACCTTTCAATCGCAAACTCTGATCAGACAGTGGAATGTACTCTTTGGGGTATTGGAGCTAGAATTCAAAATAAATTTAAACTATTATGCAAGGCTACCCTTGTCAAAATGCAACTCGCTTTCTGAAATTACCTTCTTACTTTAGAAAGAGCTGATATAAAAGATAATTGTTAGTGAAGTGTTCCCTCTAACATCTTACCTAATTCATCACGTACTGGTCTCATTGAAAAGAGAAAATAAGTTAGCTAAAAGGTGGAAGTTTTTCAGATTATCTAGGTTTTCTTTTTTCCCCACTGAAGTCAAAAGTGAAAAGCTCTTTAAAAACAACTTTAGACCTTTACTACTTAAATTTCATTTAAATATTCTATATCTGTCATTTTCCCCTAGCAATGTTATTGATTCACGGTGACTGTCTCAGTTATGGTTCTTTGGAAATAAGAAACACAAATCAATATAAATGATTCAGAGAAGAAAAATGGACTCTACATTGTTCATAAGAACAGAGTGGAGCTGAAAACTCAGGTGTTGGGTGCAAGTTGTTGCCTGGTGTGATATATTTGTTCATCCTGAGTGCTACTGGCTCATGTTGCTAGATGGGATGTGTGGTGTTTAGAGTGGCAAGTCAAGACTTGGACCTTTAAAGGGCAAAGGGAGATTAGATCCCAAAAGTAATAAGGGATTCACTGTGCCAATATTATTTTCCCCTTTGATTATCAACTCATTTATTTCTTACCTTTAGAGCTTATACGTAGGTCCCAAAATTGGAAAGGGAATAAACAGGTACTAGCAAAGTCAAAAGCACTGTGATATGAATCATTTTTAAAAATATATTATCTGGTAATTTAAGAGCAAGAGGAACCAGGAGAAGCACAAAAGGAAGTTCTTCACAGGTTCCTAAAGAATGGTTTGAGTCAAGACAAGTGACTCCACAGTCATAACATCATAATGCCAATAATGTAAGATTCCCATCTTAGTATACTAGAGATAAGAAAATAAAACAACAATGTCTATGGAATCAGAAAGACTGTTTAAGTCTCAACTTTTTTATATAATTTTATAAAAACTTGAGCAAGTCCATTAACTCTTTGTCATTTTATTAATCTAATAATGGCAGTGACAACTTTTGCTACCCAATAGTATTATTGGAAAAATGAATATTTTGTGTGAACATTTTTGAACATAAAGACTTCAATAAATATGAATGATTTACTTCAGTGTAAGTTAACATTTATATCTCCTCTCAAATTACCTTCAGATAAGATATAATAAATTGAAAGTAAAGGACATTTTCGTAATATTTCCTAAGTCACTCAACATCATAATTACAGTCTTAGATAATTTCTTAACTGAAAACTTCAGGAGGACAATGATAACTTCTGATTTGTTTTTAGTTCTATTTCCATCTCCTCTAGTGCCTAGTATTTTACTGGCCCAAAATCAATTACAGACCAAGTGAATGAAGATTTGTTGCTCAAGAAATCTATTCTATAGATTATAGCTCAAAGTACATGAATTCACAAATTCTGTTTTGGGAAATACAACTGATTTTTCAGAACATTTTTTACTAGACTCTACTTTGTTTCTAGTGTAATGGACTGTCATGAGACTTTCAGGCTTGAAATTAAGAAGGGTTCCGTAAAGAATTCAATTCTTTTTTCTGTTCCTTAGAGTAGTGGCACCAATTCATTTTTGTGCATTTTTCATTTGTTTGCATAAACAAATTACCACAATGGCATATAAAGTTATAGAAAAGCAAAACAAGTACTTTTACTCATTCTTTTCTAGATAAAAATGTGAAATCAACATGATGCAGAGACTCAAATTGAAATGTTAGATATTTATTTAACAAAAATTAGGTAGTTAATGATACCGTACTACAGAAAAGTTAAATAAGATCCTTCAGTAAGAGTTGAAACATCAATGGTCATAGAAAATGTGTTTGCGTGTGTGTGTGTGTGTGTGTGTGTGTGTGTGTGTGTGTTTATTGGTATTTCTTATAGGTGATCTGTGATTCCAAAGCCTAACAAAGACACGTCAAAGAAAGAAAACTACAGAAATATCCCTGATGAACATTGATGCAAAAATACTAAATAAAATTTTAGCTAATTGGATACAAAAGCACATTATAAAGATAATCCATTATGATCAAGTGGGCTTCATTCCAGGAAAACAAGGCTGGTTCAATATATGCAAATCAATAAACATAATTCATCACATAAACAGAATTAAAAAATAAAAATCATATAATAATCTCAATTGATGCAGAGAAGGCATTTGATAAAATTCAACACCACTTTATGCTCAAAAGTTTGGAAAAGATAGGAATCAAGGGAAGAAACTTTAACTATGTCAGATCCATTTATGACAGACCCATAGCCAACATTATCCTCAATGGAGAAAAACTGAAAGCATTTCCATTGAATTCAGGTATGAGACAGGCTGTCTGCTATCCCCACTCTTGTTCAATATAGCCCTTGAAACCCTTGCCAGAGCTATCAGGCAAGACAAGGAAATCAAAGGTATTCGTATAGGAAAAGAGAAAGTTAAGTTATCTCTATTTGCAGGTGACATGATTTTATACCTAGAAGACCCAATGCATCGGCCAGAAAACTCCTAGAGCTTATAGGTGATTTTAGCAAAGTAGCTGGCTACAAGATCAACTCCAGCAAATTGCTAGCGTTTCTTTACCCCAGCAACAAATCCTCAGAAGAATAAATCAGGAAATCTCTCCCATTCACCATCACTTCAAAAAGAATGAAATTCTTGGGCATTAACCTTACAAAGGATATTAAAGACCTATTCAAAGAAAACTATCAAACACTAAAAAACAAAATTATAGAAGACTTGAGTAGATGGAAAAACATTCCATGCTCATGGTTAGGCAGAATCAATATAATAAAGATGGCCATTCTACCCAAAGCCCTATACAGATTCAATGCAATCCCCATCAAGATACCTATGGCATTTTTCAGAGATATAGAAAAAGCAATTCTCAAGTTCATATGTAATAACAGGAGACCCAGACTAGCCAAAACATTACTCTATAGAAAGGAAGAAATAGGGGGTATCTCAATCCCTGACCTGAAATTACATTACAGAGCTGTAGTAGCAAAAACAACATGGTATTGGTATCAAAACAGAAATGAAGACCAGTGGAACCAAATAGAAGATCCTGAGACAAACCCCCATATCCTTAACAATTTGATATTTGATAAAGGGGGCAAAAGTATAGTGTGGAAAAAGATAGCCTGTTCAACAAATGGTGTTGGACAAACTGGACAGCCATATATAGACAACTGAAGCTGGATCCTTATCTTTTGCCCTGTACAAAAATTAAATCCAAATGGATCAAAGACCTTGATATTAAGCCAACAACTTTAAACTTACTAGAAAAAGAAGTAGGGTCAACACTACAGCTTATAGGAGTCGGCAGCTACTCCCTAAACAAAACTCCTACGGCGCATGCTGTAAAATGAAGAATAAATAAATGGGATGCAATTAAGCTAAAAAGTTTCTGCACAGCTAAAGATCTAGTCAAGAGCATCAAGAGAGAACCTACAGAATGGGAGAAAACTTTTGCCTGCTACACCTCGGACAGAGGGCTAACATCCAGAATATACAGGGAACTAAAGAAACTAAAGTCCAAACTCACAAATAATCCAATGGATAAATGGTCTAAAGAACTCAAAAAGAATTTATCTCCAGTGGAAGTCCAGAAAGCCCACAAATATATGAGAAAATGCTCAAAATCATTAGCTACAAGGGAAATGCAAATCAAAACTTCAATGAGATACCACCTCACTTCTGTCAGAGTGGCAAAAATGAAGAATACAAACAACAACAGATGCTGGAGGGGCTGTGGGAAAAGAGAAACACTGTTACACTGCTGTGGGACTGCAAACTGGTTCAGCCACTATGGAAAGCTGAATGGAGAATCCTCAAAAAATTAAGGATGGAACCACCTTATGACCCAGCTATCCCACTCCTGCGAATTTTCCCAAAAGAGTTAGAATCAGGGTATTATAATGATGTGGCTTCCTCAATGTTTATAGCAGCTCAATTTACTATAGCTAGACTATAGTACCAACCCAGAAGCCCCTCACTCAACGTGTGGATACAAAAACTTTGGTACATATATACAATGGAATACTACTCAGCCATTAGAGAGGATATTATGGCTTTTGAAATCAAATGGATGGAGACGGATAGAATTATGCTTAGTGAAGTCTCCCAATCTCAGAGACTGAAAGGCCGAATGGTTTCTCTCATCTGTTGATGCTAGAATTTATTGGGAAGTAGTAGGGCAGACGGCTAATCTAACAAAACTTCAAATTGAATGACTTTCAGAGTAATAGGAGGATGGCTCTCTAGGATGCTTGAAGGTGTAGGGTGGGGGATTGGGAGGGGGGAGGGTATATGAAGAACTCTTAGGAGTCTAGAGACTGGGAAGATGGGGGAACCATCCCAGAAGCCGATGTCACTCCACCACGAGCTACCCATTTAACACATGAGTTCTTCTGGGGGAAACTGCAACAAGTAAAACCCAAGGTGGTCATCCATCTTCTGGCATTACCCCTGGATAACCAAGTTTATATACATTGATTGCTATTGTTTTGATAATGTTTCCCCCTCAACTGTATCTCTATATACTTCTAATAAAAAAAATCAATGAGTGGGATGTCATAAACCTAAAAAGCTTTTGCACAGCTAAGGAAATGATTAAAATTGTCAAGAGTTTTCCCACAGAATGGCCTGTGATTCTTCTGACAGGGGACCACTATGCAAAATTTGCAAAGTCCTCAAAAATCTCAACCTCAAAAACATAAACAACTCAATCAATAAATGGGCCAAAGAGGTAAATAGAAACTTCTCAACAGAGGACATTGATCAAACCAATGAATATATGAGAAAGTGCTCTAAATCGCTAGTAATCAGAGAAATGTAAATAAAAAATACATTAAGATTTCACCTCAGTCCAGTCAGATTGTCAAAAATGAAGAATATAAACAATAACAGATGCTGGAGGGATTGCGGAGAGATAGGCACACTAGCACACTGTTGGTGGAACTGCAGACTGATACTGCCCTTTTGGAAAGCAGTGTGGAAGATCCTCAAAAATTTAGGGATGAACTCCCCATATGATACAGCTATACCTCTCCTGGATATTTTTCCTGGGGAATTAGAATCAGCACATTATAACAACACAGAAAAATCTATGCTCATAGCAGCTCAATCTACAATAGCTAAATTATGGAACCAACCCAGATGCCCCTCACTGGGTGAATGGATCCAAAACCTGTGATATATATATATACACACACACACATATACACACACACATACATACATACCATGGAGTTCTACTCAGCAATTAGAAAAACGATATTGCAGCCTTTGAAGGTAAATGGATGATGATGGAAGAAATCATGTTGAGCAAAGTTAACCTAACGCAGAAAGTCAAGGGTCGAATGTCTTCACTCATTTTTGGAGGCTAGAGCTAAACCCAGGCCTGTGTTAAAAGCAGTTGATCTCATGTGTTAGAACCAACAAAGGGGTAGCAACACATAATCTAGGGCAATCTTAGATATGTATCAGGAAGGATGGGGAAGGGAGCAGATGAGAGAGGGGAAAGAGAGGGAGAATAGGGAGGGATCTAGGGAGTAAATCTGATTTAAGAGTATATACATATTATATTGTTACTTTGGATGCATTTTTGATTGTACAATAAATTTTTAATAAAAATAAATAAATACACAAACCAGATTCTGAAAGATGTTTCCCTCTTTTCTTCTTAAAACTAATAGAAACAATGGTTTTAGCAGAAGAATGCACATATTCCTAATAGGCAGTGAAGGACCTGTATAAACTTGTGACTTTACAGACGTTCTTAAACATGTCACATACCAAATTTTCTGAAAAGATCTGCTTTTATTTATGTATCTATTTTTGCTGTACATTATTATAACATCTTGTTTGGAATAGACTTAAGAAGACTGATAGAAATTGCCATCAGATATGTATACAATGCATGCAGCCATTCTTAATTTTTTTGTTTTTTAGAAAAAGAGAGCTGAGTATTAATTTTTCATCTGTTTTTTTCCCCTGTGTTTATTGTGTACACCATACTGGGGATCTAACCCAGGACCTTTCACATGCCAGGCAAGTGCTCTACCACTGAGCCAACTCTCCAGCCCTCATTTTTTTTTAAATAAAGAAGTGAGATGGAATCATGAATGAAAAAGACCTCAATACAGAGATTTCTCCATCCTCCCAAGCATTATGTCAGGTGGTGTGGTTTACTTTTCCTCTTTGTGTTTGTTTCTTCATCTATTAACTGATTCATAAGGGAATACTCACTCAAGTGCTCAGGGAACCAAACACAACATAAAGGAGAGAAGAGGACAAGGTGTTAGACAATTGGGGTGGGTGGTTTGTGGAGGAGCAGTAAGTTTGTTTGTTTTTTTTTTTTTTTGATAAGCTCATACTACTTAGCTACAGATTGCTATAACAGGACAAGTTCAGTACTGCAGATTTTCAAATTTATCAAAGAAGCAGCAAATTCTGTTTCTTAGAGAAAATATATGCATTTTTAAATATTACAATTCAATTCCTTTGAACACTATATACCACAACATAATCAGCATTTCTTTGTGGCTTATAAGTTGCCAGTTATTAACTACAAGAGAAGTAATTTCCAATTCTGATGTATCCTAGTTGGAAGTCTACTAAGTATGATTTAACATCTCTCTCATGATTTAGAAATATGCAAGGAGTTTCAGGATACCATTACATTATAGATTATAGAAAAGCTAATTAATGCCAAAAATTGGCTGACAATAATCCCATATTTTTATGAGAATTCTTAACTGTTTGATTGCATATTGAGTACCTAAAATCATGATTATTTTTGTGATTTTCTTTCAATATTTTTCATACTCTTAGTGCTTACAGGCATATAAGATTCATTATAATTTGAAATATACTAGATATAACTTAAGAAAATCTCATATTATTCCATGTTCCACATTTCACTTTCAAATAAAAAGCTCCTAAAAATGAATTATTACCCAAAACAATGTCTAATATAGCCCAGTGATATGTGGAGCCTAGTATACCTGCTAATGATGGCAGATTCTACCTGAGGGCTTGGATTTCAAAATCTTCATTAGGAAAAAATAGCTTTTTAAAGACTAATTATCATTTTGATTATGGTGTTTTTCAAAGAATTATATCAAAATACAGTGTTGTTTATGTGGCGAGATCAAATAGTCACACATACCCATACACATACTTGTGGTCAATGATAGACTAGACCTTCCAAAGAGTCCATCACTGATATGTTATATTGGAAAAGGTTTTCTGTGGCATAGATATGAACATTATCACAGAATTTGTTTGGAAAAAATAGATTTTTCAGTTTTATTTTTTAATTTACTCAGAAAGCCATCAATAGAAAAATATTTCAATACCTGATTTGTTGTTGCTATTATTTCTAGAAAATAATATTGGCCTTGGAAAGCAACACTGCAGGTGATTTTACCTGCCATTGATGGTGCCCACAACAGTAAAGGAGCTGATTAATCTGATAATACTCAAAGCCAATGCAGAAGGTATCCAAATCATTTCTCTTTGCCAGCCTTTTCTTCAAACACCAGTTATACTCTGAAAGCATTTTATCTTTCATGATAACATTTTAACAAAAATACATGCTTAAGTGCAGCCTCCTCTCCCCAGCACTAACATGAAACTTTAATTAGAAAACTGTGCAATTTGACTTGCCTTTTGTTAATGAATTACCTTTATTTTACATTTCCCTCCTTACTCTTTCTTAAAATTATTGTATGTGGATTTTACGCATATCCAGATATTACCTACTTCACATTCAAATTTTACAAAATTTTGACTTATTTTTACCTTTTTTAGACTTCTCTATCACTATTTATACTAACCTAATGTACTTGTCCTTGAACTTCCTTTCTAGACAACATGCATGTGCGCGCGCACACACACGCCACAGAGACAGGGGACCAGGGAGAGGGTTTCTTAGTTTATTTTTCTTTTGTTTTTCCAATTTTGGCAGTAATATTTTGTGCATGTGTATTTTGTGTCCATTTTCTGAATAATCTTCATTCTAGAAATTTCTTGTTTTAGGCAATGCTATGTTCTCTAGTCATTGTGAGAATGCTAAGTAGAAATTAAGAAATTATTTTTATGTCTTCATGTGGCAGAACTCCTTAGGTAGCTTATAGTATCACATGTTCTGAAACATGATGGAGCTTTATAACTTACTATTAAGTATGATACAAAACAATGCCTTCTCTTCCAAAAATCCCCTTTGGCTTATCCTTTATGGTCAATGTCTCCTCACCTCTATCCCCCAAGGATGGTAAATATGGTATTTGTCCCTGTGGTCTTAATTTTTCTAGAACATAATGTAAATGAAACCATACAGTTTGCAACTGTTTGACCCTGGCCTCTTCACTCAGGAAAATGAAATGCATCTGTGTTACTGCATGTGTCAATTCCTCTAATTATTATTTTTATTAAAGTTGCCTTTTGCTAAAAGCATGCTTGATGTTCTTGACATCAGTTTTGTTTATTGTGTGATATTAGTTTATATAAATGTATGGCTGTTGCTGTTTATTTTTATAAATGATGAGCTATGCTGTTCATTAAAGTCCCTGGCACCGAGTTCTCTCCTTCGGTCAGGTCTCTTTTCACAATTACCTTTCCCTAGAAGAAGATTGCCAGTTCAGGAGGGAATACTGGTCACCAACATAAAATGAGGGATTTGCACATATTGGGTATTCAGAAGTAGATGATCCTCACTTCTATTTCAGTACCAAAATAAAGGCTTTTTGCCATTACCAATAATTACCCCAAAACCCTAGTTCACTTCTGGTAGACCCTTTAATTTCTATTTATAACAGGGTTTTATTTTATTAGAAGCAAAAGCCACAGATGATTTTCTCACAGTTCCTCCATTCTCTGCCACGTGTATGTATTTGTGTGTGTGTGTGTGTGTGTGTGTGTGTGTGAGAGAGAGAGAGAGAGAGAGAGAGTGTGTATGTGTTGGGAGGGAAGGGCTGGGTCATATAACTAACTGAGGGGTTAGGGAAAAAGTTCTTCCATTTCAAGCTTGATGTTTCTATAGATGTATTGAATAAAGGACATCAGTTATTTTACATCAACTTCTAGTTTATTCAACAATGTGAATAGATTGGTTTTTGTTTCCAAAACTCATCATAATTTCCTGAAACTTTCTTGATCTTCTATCCTCAGCACTATAATGAATGGTCTCTTCTATACATAGTTGTCATCCATTCATTGAGACTTACAAAGGAAGAGGAAGCAAAATTGTTTGTATGCTCAGCCATTCTGAAACAGAATCCAGATATTCCTATCATCTGGGGATGGTGGGTCTCATGAAAACACTATGTGCCTCTGTCCTGGGAATTACAGAAGAATGGTTATCATTCTTTCACACAGCACAATGAGTCTCCTTTATTCTTTATCACATCCTGGATCCTATTCCCAGTTTAGGTTTAGCTAAACCTTATCATTTAAGAATGACCTCTTAAAATCCAAAACATCATTGGATCCAAAGGGGGTAATATAACATTTGTACTGACAGAGGGGAGGTCAAGTGAAGAAATTTACATGCTCCTTCAGACAGGGAAACTTAGATCATTTTTAGTACAGGAAATTTCTAAGCAATCCTCCAGCACCACAGGGCAAACTTCTATGTCTTTTGGTTTATAGTAACAGAGAACAGTGAGAAATCAAGCACAGATGGAGGGAATTTGTCAGGTTCTTCGCATGCATTTGGTCAGTTTCTTACACCCTCAAACATCTTCTACAATTTAATTAATACTATATGAAGAATTTGAGGCTCAGGGATGATTTACAAATTTACTAACTCTGGCTCTGAAGGCCAAGATCTTACAAAAAGCTAGACTGTTTCCTGCTTGGGAATGAAAAAATGGGAGACAGGATTCTAAATTAAATCAATTCAGATGTAAAACAAAGGCCTTCTAACTGGACTTTGTAGAAATGATGGGCTTATATTTCACATTCATGTTTTTTCCTTTCCTTTCTTAATTAGGCTGATGCTTTTTAACAGCTAAAAGAGATAGCTTCTACACACTGTAAAATTTAAGCATCACAACTATATAATTCAATATTTCAATTTAGAAAGTTAGAAAAGGATCCTGACAATCCAACTTCAGAAAATTTCTATCACTCCAAAAAATTCCCTCCTGAGTATTTACATTTAAGATTCACACCTAATCCAATCTCATGCAAGCAAGGATCTGCATTCATATATTTGCCATTCTGGACTCTGACAAAAACTAAATAAAATCAGGCAATATCTAGTAATTTTTGTGAGTCTTTGAATTGGCACAAGGTTTTAAAGTGCATACATAATTTATAGCATGGGTGCTCTTTGTTTATCCACTCACTAGTCGATGGATATTTATCTGAAGTGTTGCTATTTTTTTTGTTCACTGCCATGAACATTCACGGGCATGTTTTCATATGATGATATATATTCATTTCTCCTTGGGAAATTCCTAGTAGTGGAATTACTGAGTCTTAAGGTAAAGGTATATTTAACATTTTAAGAAACTTTTCAACTGCTTTCGAAGTAGCTGAAAAATTCACAATTACATAGCAACGTATGAAGTTCTCACATGCTTGCCAAAATTTTGTATTTTGTGCATTTTTGATAAAAACTATTCTAGAGAGGATGTGAAGTAGAAATTAATCTGCATGTCCTTAAAAATAATGTCAAGGAATCATTCATGTAAGTGAAAAACACTTGAAGTTTTTCTTCTGGTGATATATCTATCAAGATTTAGAACCATCTTTAAAAATTAGGTTAATTTGTGATTAGTAGGAATTCTTTATATATTGTGGATACTTGACCTTCATCAAATGTATGATTTGCATTTTTCCATTGTGGCTTGTATTTTCATATTCTTAAAGGGATCCTTTTAAGTATTCAATCATAATGATGCCAAATGTAATCTTTCTTTTCTTTTATTGATCATGTTCATGATATAAAATCTAACTAGGCTCAGTACAAGTTCACAGAGACTTTTTTCAAAACTGATTATAATTTTATGTTTGCAGTGAGATCTATGAAATATTTTGAGATAATTTTAATATGATAAAAGTATGTATTAAGCTTCATATTTTGCATATGGACTTCCAATTATTACAGCATCGTTTATTTAAAGAATACTCTTTCATCATGGCCTTTGTGCCTTTTTGAAAAATCAGTTGACTATATTTTTCTGTCTATTTATGGGCTCTCTATTCTGTCCCATTGGACTGTGAGTCTATCCTTTTGCAAATATATAGTGCATAGTTTGTCATCTATATACTAAATAAGTTGCAAAATGAGGGAGAAACCACTAATGAAACCACTAACTTTGTTCTTTTTCAAAATTGTTTTCAATATTTGTTACTTTACTTTTCCATTTCAGTTTCAGTATCACTTTGCCACTTTCTAAACAAATGTTTTATATAATTTTTACAAAGGTTGTGTTAAATCTTTACATCAATTTGGGAAATTTTTAATAAATTTTAATTGGTAGATCATAGTATTACATAGTGAAGGGATTCCTTATTACACATTCATATATGCATATAATATAACAATGTACGTTGAACGCGATCCTTACCCAGGACGTCCCCTTCCTCTACCAACACCCCCAACTCATATCTCCACAGCTTTCTCCCATGATTATAGCTGTAAACATATATATAAATACACATTTTTTTACTTTTCTGGTTTCATATGTGTTGTGTATTATTTAGCTTCTTAAAAGTATAATATACAGTGTTTATAACCCCCCTTATCCCTCCCTGACTCCCCACCACATCCCCTCCCTCCATTAACTAGACTTCCCCTAGATTGTATGTTACTCCGATTTTGACGAGTCTAATATAAATCTTGACGATCTTTCTGCCTATCAATTTGAGAAGCATTTCAATAGTTGATAATATTCAGTTTTCCAATCCATGAACATAAATGAGGCTATACTTATGTATACTTTTTAACAATGTCTTACAGTTTCAGAGTATAAGTATCACACTTCTTTCATCATTTTTCCTAACATCTTAACACTTTTGAAACTTTTGTGAATGGATAGATTTCCTAGATTATACAGCAATCTCTATTTGCCACTGTGTATTTATAGCTTCAAATGGGATTACAGCTACCCCAACCAACCAGAATTTTAAGGTAGTAGTGCCATTATTCTTTCCCACTCACGAGTTTCAAGATATTATTTTCACAGTCTCACTGGTGTGGGCATTGTCCACCACTACAAATCAGAGAGCCCCTTTTGACCAAAGCGATGTAGCTGCCCTACTTCAAAACCTGCCTCACTCTGGCAGAACCTGCATGTCCACCGAGCTTGGGTAGCAATGGAGGGATGCAACTGCAGGCAGATGTGAAAAAGGTTCTCACTGTTCTTTACTGAAGTTTTACAGTTTCCTAAGAGTATTTCTCAATATTTTAGATGTTTGATCAATTCCTAGTGTGCAAAAATAATTGTTTTACTCTATCCCGTTTTATGGTTGATTTTTGGAGAAAGTATTTGCCAGCTTCTTTGAGATATTGTTGAAACCCCACTGCTGAAAAGTAAGTTTTAAGGAGATGTCAACTTACTACCAAATAAAAATTTACAAAAGGCAAAGTGAAAATGAGAATAATTCTACTTGGAAAATCTAACTAAACTAAGTATGGGCCCACATTGGAACTAAGTGTATTTCAGGTGGGTAGCAATTATTTACAACACATTAGCAAAAGAACCGTAGTCAACAAAACCACAGAGACTGAGTATAGTTTGTAGATATATAAGAATTTTCCTTTTTTTGTTTTTCAGGGCTGAGGACCGAACTCGGGGCCTTGTGCATGCTAGGCAAGCACTTTGCCACTGAGCTAAATCCCCAACCCCAAGAATTTTCAATAATGGGAAATTCTAAGATAAGAAAAATAAAAAGGATTTTCAAAATGACCTATTTCTTAGCCTACTGTTTTACCTAAATTATACATAAAACCTTAAGGCTAAATGTTGAAGAGTTCCTCTAAAAAATTAAAGGAATTAATCAGAGAATTATTTAGAGAATTTATGTTGCACAAGATTTCAATAATTTTGGAAAGCAAATAAAGTTATTGTATTAATTAATTTAGGGAAAATACCTATCCAAGAGAATATATAAAAACATCCATGTAGGTTCCTTAAAGCTAAAAATAGGCACATGTCCCCAAGGAATAGTTTCTGAAATTCGATCTATTGTCCTTTAACTCTTTCATATTCATTACGTACCTCTATTTTAACCTCATCCCATGGTACTATAATTACTAATTTTATTTTCTCACTAGAGAAAGAACCCCTTGATAATAGTGTTTACATAAATAATTTATGGATCAATGTGATTTTCAGTAATAATCTTTATCTGGATATTACAAATTGATGAGGAATTACCTAAATAGCAATAGATGTGTATAATTTTTAGCTATATAAGACCAAATGTCGGGGCTGGAGCGGTAGCTCAGTGGTTATGGCACTTGCCTGGCAGGTGCAAGTATGTGGGTTCCAACCCCGGCACCACATATGCATCAAGATGTCAGAGCAACGAAAGCCATATGAAAACTAAATAAAAACTGATTCTCTCTCACTGTCCCTCTCTCTCTTTCTCTTTTTTAAAAAGACTAAATGTTTTTAGTATTTGCCAACACTCATGATGATAAGAAAAAACTGTAGTAGTAAAGCACACCTAAACGTTTTGGGGATGAGCCACTGACATGGTCCAGTTTGGTTTCATCTCACTATCATGCATTGATTTCTCCACACTCAGGAGAACTGCACAGAGCATAGCTGTTAACTGTACAGTTTCTGGGTCACACCCTAGACAGCAATTTTTCAGTTGTGCTACCTTTATTATTTTCTTATTGTTACACACACAAATTTTTAAAGCAAAATATGTGCAACCCCTGCATGGAATGTTAGAAAATCATAAGATGTGCAAGAATTCACCCTGTCTAAAGACCAACTGAGAAAGTCCATCTGTGCTCAAATGCTCTTTTTAAAACTAAGCCCTGACAACTGTCCCCTTTAAATAACGGATGACCTTAACTTTTTAAAAAGGCAAGCTAAACAAAGAGAGGGAGAACTTTCTAGTTTTTTGGAAGCTGTCTTTTGTTATCTTCTAGACAGGAACTCTATACTTCTCCCAATGAGAATATCGTACCTCAGGTACATTAATCAATATTTGAAGCAAAGTATTGGAAGGATGGATCATTTAATTTCTATTGTTTTTATTCTATTCTAATGGCAAAAATTGAATCATCTATGAAACTTTTACTTCAGTGTCAGTTGGAGACAACTCTAGACCTTTCGTATATATAGAAGCTACTTTTATGTATAATCTTTACCTCATTGGTGTCTAAAAATCACACACATACACAGAGAAAGTTAAACAGAGAGAGAGAGAGAGAGGCAGAGGCAGAGGTGAGAGAAAGCGAATCATTCCATTATTATTTCCATGATCTGAGAATAATCATGAGCATATTTTGTAAATGTACTGCCTATTCATATGTATAATCGAATAAGCAATAAATACGTTGAAGTAAAAGTAACATAATGGCAATAAACATGCATGTTATATTTTAATTTCTAGAATAGGAATAACATGTACAAAAGTTTCTTATTCAATATTAGTTTTCAATCTTTTTTTCTATGAAATTCACTGTAAGGATAAAGTTAACCTTCTGCACATATTTTCATGTTATCTCTAAATTAAGGGGCAGATAATGTGCACTTACCATCTTTTTATATATTTTTCTAGTAACCAAAGACACATTCATGTGTTGTAATGCACGATTTGTCCAGAAATGAGCTGCTTACATAAGACTTGAATCAATAATCAATATCATCCTGGGCCATTTCAAGAAATGAGACTTTCAAAGCTGTTCACTTTTAATACTTATCTATTTATTTATTTTGTACCAAGGGTTGAACCCATTGGCTCTTAATCATTGAGCTACATCGCCAGCTCTTTTAAATATTTAAAATTTTATTTTGCTACAGGGTCTCATGAAGTTCTTTAGAGCCTTACTAAGTTGCTGTGGCTGGCTTTGAACTTGCAATCCTCCTGACTCAGCCTCCTGAGTTGCTGGAATTAAAAGCATGCTCAACCACCATGCCTGGCCACTTTCAGTATTTTCTTTAACACTATTAGGAATTGAACCCAGGGATGTTCTTTTGTTTGTTTTTCTTTTCTTTTCTTTTTTTTTTTTTTTAATTTTGAGACATGTTCCCACTAAGTTACCCAGACTGGCCATAAACTCATAAACTTGCAGTCTTCCTCCCTTAGCCTTCAGAGTTGCTAGTATTACAGACTTGTGCAGCCTCACCTGGCCACATTCAGCCTCTTTAAAATCCCATTTCCTCCACAAGTCATAGCTTAAAAGAATCCCTGAAAGGTCTCAGAATTTATTGAAACAAGTTGTAATTGGAAAATTCTTGTTTGCAGGAGGAAGAGTTCCTAAAACTTTAATGAGTTGAAGTAAATGATTCTTGCTAAACTGACTTAAAACTGGAAATGCAATTGCCTTGAGAAAACTATTGGATGATGCTCCATGATCTAGGATGAACAAAACTGATGAAAGTGTAATGTGGAACTGGGTGTGGTGGCACAACTATCCCCCACGCATCCCATCCCCCATTACTCAGGAGGCTGAAGCTAGAGGATTTGCAAGTTCTAGTTTGAGATCAGCCTGGGGAACTTGGTGCATCCCTGTCTCAAAATAAAATTTTTAAAAAGGGCTGGGAGTATAGCTTCGTGGTAGAGTGCTTGCCTAGCATGAGTGAGGCCCTGGGTTCAATCCCTATTATCATTAAAAAAAAGTTAATGTTGATTAAACAGTAGTTTTCTGTACATGAATGTCTAACCATTAATTATATTTCTTCCTCCATAGGGAAAATGCAAACCAAATTACAACAAGGTGATGTAAAATAATAAGATTTATACAATGCAACAATGAAAGTCCCATAGGAAAATAGTCATTATTTTCCTTTTTCATATTATTTTATATTAACTCTTCATGGTTCAGAATAGAAAATAATTTTAATTTATATTAATTCTTTATATGTTTCAGAATATTATTCAAGCATTTGAAAGAATTTGATTTATGATTACAAAGAAGGCTTTGCAGAAAATAAAGGAGGAGAGACAAAGAAGCAATTAGAAAAACAAGCTTAGAATTTTAAATTAAATAATACATGATCAGGGCTGGTGTGGTGCTTAGGTGGTTGTGGCTTACACACGCACAAACACCCGGGTTCAAACTCCAGCACCCACGTGCATGGCTAAGTATCAGAGCAATGAAAGCCATGTGAAAGACTCAGTAAAAATTGATTCTGTCTCTCTGTCTCTCTCTCTCTCTCACACTGCCCTTCTCTCAAAAAAAAAAAAAAAAAAAAAAAAAAAAAAAAAAAAAAAGAAAGAAAGAAAAAGAAAACATGATCTCTGGAGTGAGAAAATAACAAATTACAACTGCTAATTCATGTCCTTCCATTTCTTACCTAGGCATAAGCATTTTACTTCTATATTGCTTTATCTATAAATGACAATTATAAAGGTTATATCAGAAAACCATAATAAGATTGAACTAGATGTTGTAAAATTTAACACACTACCCTGTACTAAAGGGAGTTATTATTTGCATAACTCAAATTGAGTTATTATTTAAGAAATTTTAATTCCTCATGGCTCACTGAAAATATATTTTATCCCCATTATACTTGGGATTAGTTAGTTTTGTGATGCTGCAATTTTTATTTACAGAACATTACTGAGAAATTGCGCTATTCTAATTAAGCACTCATGATCTACTGAAAGGAAGAAAGAAATCGGTTTTGCCCTGCTAAGCCAGTTGGCTTGCTTACATAGAGTTAACATGAAAACCATCTGAGACTCTGATTGATGGTCCAATAAACAGATTGCTTATCATAACATATTTCATCCATTTACTACTGCTTTGAGTGATTTGGTAGCTTGCAGCTCATGTCCATTTTTTTTTTTTGAATGGGCAGTAGGGCAGTAGTTTAGTTTGTATCACCACCAATACTGGACAAGGTCATTTATTGTGTCCTTTCAATTTGTGTGATCTTAATATTTATGTGCTGTAGATTTTTTATTCAGGTAGTTATATTTTGTAAACTTTTTTTGAACATTGAATTAACTCTTGCTCCCATGGACATTTGGGGTTGGTTCCTGCAGTTCTTTGGTCTCAACATCTCTGATCATTGGTAACCATCTAATATATAATTTTGCTTTATATATGCTTCTATTTAAAGATGCTTTATTTAATATATACTACTAACTAATTATCATTGAACACATGGACAACGGCACTCACTATAAGTCAGACCTGGACAAAACTCATTTAACACATTCATTTTCTCTGCAAGGGACATCTCAACCTTCTTGTGCTTAGGAACACTGGACAGCACTTCTGCACCACACTTAGAGGATAGTTATACAGCCAAATCAGCTACCACCATAAAAATATGAAAATGTAATAAATAATCATAAATGCATGCTTGATTAGGATGTAGAGGTGGAAAAAGAAGGCATGATATCACTTTATTCACTAGGCTGCAAAAATGTATGTCTGGATATTCTAAATTTTTGTTTCTGTGCATGTCCTTAAATGACTTGCAAAACCACTGGCAGTACTGACTTTAGGAGTGACAATCAAGTTTTAACAAGCAAGAAAACTTACAAATATAAAATCCATTAATGGATAGAACAATGAGAATGATGTAATTCTTGAAAATCTGCCACTGGAATCATCTTCTCTCATGTTACTTTAAATTTTAGACAACATTTCTTTTCTTAAAATTGATTATTCATTATCATCACTATTCCCATGACATATAGGATGATACACACCAAGTATGCTGTGATAGCTTTATGTTTGGAGTCTCAGAAATTCTTAATGATGATATCAATATTATTATGAAAAACACTCCATGTGCCTCACTCTAAATTAGAGAAAAATCATCAGCTTTTTAGGGCTCTAAAGGGAACTACAGGAAGGGATTTGAGAAGAATAGTTAATCCTTGTGAAATCTTTCTCTGAAATGCTGAAGAGGAAGTTGACCATAAACATAACATGGCTTGTAAGCAGTAAGTAAAAATCAAGCATATACATTTGAATTTGATGTGGCTCTGCTCTACCTACCATATGCTATTCTCTAGCAGTGCTTCACTGTCCTAGTGGAGGGAACAAAGCAATCATTGAGTTACAACATAGAGTCTAGCTAGAGAGTTGACAGGTGGAAACAAATGTGACCAGATTAGAGAAACTCTAGCATTCAGTAAAATCAGAGATTTCTGTCATAAATGAATGGAAAGAAATGAAGATAAAAAATATATTTTAGAAGTAAATTTACAAAGTAGTAGCTTGGGTTTTGACAACACACAGGATTTTCCAAAAGATTAAGGATGAAGGTTTTACACTGACTCCTGGTAAAAATATTTTCCGTATATAGAATTTTTACATTTATTCTGATTCAAGTTCTTGAAATAGAGAGTGAGTTATACAACAATGTTCATTGTGAATAAGGAATAGGAACGCTGAAAAAGTTACAAGTAGCACAGGAAGATGCTTATAGTATGATGTTATGAACCTTAGCAGGGAAGAGCTGACGTGTAAGGCTAGTAACATAACTATCTGAAATTGGAAATAAGTAGCTATGAGGATGCCAATGGCATCTCAGATTCCCATGATCTCTATAGTGTAGGAGGGTGAGAGAATAACATGTTCCTCTTAGGAGAACTGTAGGGGAACGTGGTATGCTAAGTCTGAGAGCCAAAGTTAAATTATGACAGCTACATTCAGAGAAAATTGTGTGCACTGGCTTAGCATTTAAGGAGTAGGTTTCAATTAAAAATGGATTCTAGAAAATGGTAAATAAAAATTTGAGGAAAGAGTTGTAGCAGTAGAAGAAGGAAGCAGAGGGCAAGCAAAGAGAAGGGCAAGAAGAAAAATAAGTGGGATCTTCATATTTAGTTGTGTTCAAGGATAATTGGAGTTAAAATGTTTGATAAACTTATTAGGTATTATTATTTTCAGCATAAGTATGCAGAAAAATGAAGTGGTAGCTGAAGCTTGAGGAAGATAGAAATCTGCCATCACAGTTCACCAGTCGGTGGTCTGATCTTCACATGGCTGCAGATGAAATAACATTCTTGCACATATATGTGATGAGCTAGGAGTAAACAATAAACTCATACTGTGATCTCTTGGCTAGAAATTTTTGTGCTGGTGATTAAGACTGCTTTTATATAGCTAGTGGATGAAGTCATATGATACCAGGTTCAGGAGCTAGCAGCAGGTATGCATTCTGTTGTGTAGACCAGGGAAGGGAGGATTGTATTTTAAGAGAATCAACTGTTTTGTTTATGGAGGTAAAAGATTCCTCTTGGGGTAAGTGAATAGATATGACAAGTAAGTAATTAAATATGTATTTATCAAGTGTTTCCTTTATATGCTATGTTTTAATCATAAACAATCAATCCCTTGCACTAAAAGAAAAGGAAATTAACAACTTTACTCCTAATTTTATTTTCTGAATATAGGTACACAAGCACTAGGGATCAAACCCAGGGCTCTGAACATGCTATAGGCAAACACTATACCACTTAGCTACATACACCATCTATGTATTATTTTAGATTCATGGTTTTCTCATGCTTACCTTTGTTTCTTGACTTACATTTAATTCTAAACTGTATTCTTTTTCAGTCTTCCTTAAGGGTATACTTATCTGGGCTGGAGTGGTGGCTCAGTGGTTTCGGTGCTTGCCTGGCAAGCATGAGGACCCAGATTCAAACCCCAGCACCACGTACACAACTAAGTGTTAGAGCAACTATAAGGCCATGTGAAAAACTAAATAAAGTTGTTTCTCTTTCTCTGTCTCTCTCACTGTTCCTCTCTCTTTAAAAAAAAAAAAAAGGAATACTTATCTGCTTTTATCTTACCTTTATATAATTAAATAATGTATCTTCCATTTGGTTCATAATATTAGTTGATTTCTCCTTCATTTTCCCCACCTTATGAGGAAAAAAAATGCTTTCATTCTAAACTATACATTGAAATCTTTCCTAGCTTCCTTTTATTTTCTTTCTGTAATCTGGGGGTGTAGTACCCTGGAGAATGCTAACCTAAGTCTATGAAATACGTTCCTTTTTTTTTTTTTTTTTGAGAATATGGCCTCTGACATATTTTCTTGTGAATGTTGTTAAATGTTCTGAAAGATTGTTTGGTAGACTGAATAGAATGGTATCCGGTTTCTATGGAGAATACACCTGAACCTAGGTAATTTTGTGTTGGAACTGGAGGGCAGCAAGCTCTTTCTCCTGCATCTATTGTTGAAGCTCTGGGATACTGAGATACCAACACCTGCGTGATATGCAGGTGGTTCTTTTAGGTGCTTTCCATTCAGTTTCCCAGCCCACATTTATCCTAATTCATTGTGTGTGTTTGGAAGGAATATATGCAGGAGAGTTGTGAGGAGTTTTGTAGATCTACTCTCCCCAGTGAAGACTCTGATTTTGGTACAGAGTTGACATCCACTTTTTGACAAAGTTTTCATTTTTTTTGCTTATCGCCATCTTACTGGGTACAACTGTAGTACAGCACATTTTTGGCTAAACTCCACTGCTATGTTTTCATGTGTTAGAATTATGGTGAGGGGGATTCTATGATTTGTTTTTATTCTGGTAATTTCACTCAGAACACTGATTTTGAATAGAGAAAAACATTGAAGCCAAAAGTGGAACCTAATATACCTAAGTTCACTTAGAAAATAAAAGTCATTTTTTAGTTTGTAGAAACCCTAGTACTTGTCAATGAATGTGTGCATTTTCATGAAAATACATTTAAGAAAAATCATAGCTGGGATCAGTTTTTTAAAAAATCTTTCAATTTTCTATTGAAATAGCAAATACCATTTGGGAATTTCTTGAGTGGTATTTCCTGAATGTCTACAATTTTTAAAGAGAAAGAATCTGAATTAAATATGTACTAAGTATCACAGGTCAAAATATAAAATTCATATCAAATGAAATATAAATCTAAATGTAATTCTTATTTTTGAACCATCACTGAGCCAAATATGTTCAAGGATAATAGTCTTGACTGATTGGATTGAGCAACAATCCAAAATAATGATACCCAATGATTTCTTAAGCTATAGCAATTTATTTTTTAAAAAAGAGAGAAAAAGAAAAATAGAGTGTGCTAAAGCAAATAAATAAGCCTATGATTTCAAGAGTTACCAATTACCTAAATGTATGAAGAATTCTTTTATATAACATACTATTTTTTTCTTACTCAAATCACACACCGGCTATATTTGAAGAAAAGACCAGAGTCTTCAGTGCTTTGTTTTTCAAATTGTTCAGGTTCAAAGACTATACACAAAAATCACCATAGATCCTTGGGATGTGTATCTAGATAAATTTTCAGTAGTCATTTTAAGAAATAAAAATCAAGCTCTTCCTGGTAGAGGCTACATGTTTTCCTTTAAATTGTACTGATTAATAGGAAGACATTCTAAAGATCATCTTCAGAAAAAAAAAAAATCCCTCAATCCCTTAGGAGCTATAGTCATTTTTAAGGTCTTAGGGTCTCTCATTCTCTTTTCTCCTCTTCTTTCTTAGACTTAAATTTTTGTTTTGTTTTTGTTTTCATTGTTGTTGTTTTAATTTTTCTCAGAGTATCAGACTGGTGCTACTATGCTCTCCATTTAGCTCCCAACTGAGCCTTTTATTTTTAACCAGTGGGTTGGCGAGTTCCCAATTTCTTTTTGTTTTTGAAAAAAAAATTTTTTTCTTTCTTTCATTGCCTTGGCTCAGCTGGTATGCTGTCTTCCAGCCTTTAGAGATGATTGCCTGTATTATTATTTTATGTGTACTGGATTCAACAAATGTTGTAACTTGCAACTGTTGCCTATTTTGAGTTCCTCTATTGAACAGACAAGAAATTGTTGCAATAGCTACAGCTGAGAAAACAAGGCTCGTAAAGTCTATTAATTGAGCTGTGCTTTGGGGGGAACAAAGACAAACTTTGACCACAGTGCTTTCCAGTACTTCTTATATGGCTCTTACTTCATTAAATAGAATATTAGCGTAGCTTTTTTCCATCATGCCCATAGATTCAAAGTCACATTTCACATCTAACTGTATACCAGAAGACCAAACATGTAGGTAAATACAAATGGAAAAAAAATGTAAGTTTTAAGAACTGAGTTAGCATATGGAGAAAGCATTGGATAGAAATCTAGGCAGTAAACAAAATAGCTGCACCCAGTGAAATAACCACGGCTGTGACCAATGGTGAAGTGGTTCCTGCACAGTTCTGTTCATTTGTATTTGTGTACAGACCCAGCTACTGTCAGTGATTCACCCAGATTCACTTTGAGCAATGTCATGTCTACAATCAGTCTCCTACCCCATCCCTGAAAGTACATTGGGTTCTTAGGCCATCTGATTGGAGAACAACTCATCCTCTGAGTCTCAACTCAAGCGGAACTTCCTTAGTAAGTCCTTCTCCAGTCCTCAATCAAAAATCAACATTTCTGTCTCCAATTCCACAGCCGCTGAGATTTATTATTAATATGGCAATCATCACATACCACTGTCATTATTGTCACACTGATCAGTTTCATCCACAGGACCTCAGTTGGAGGTAGAAGGAGATTGGAGCTATCACAATCCCTGGTATCTATATTTTTTCCAAATCACAAACACCTGCATGATTGTAGTAAGAACTTTTCCTGAAATTTTCCTACCAAGATGCCCTATATGTCTGCACACAAATTTTTACTTTAACTTCCCGATGTGTGTATATTTATTTAATAGCTTGCCTTTGTTATCACAAAGTTCCAAAACTGAAGGTCTGAATTCTGTTAAAGTGACACAGCCTCTAATTTTTTCAAGTAGATGAATCTTTTCTCCTCAAAAGAAAATTTGGGGATAAGCTCAACATTACACAAGCAAGTATACAGTTCAGTACTGTAATCCTTCATTTAAAATTCTAAAACAGGAACTCTGGGGCTTAAGAAAGTTTGCTTTATTTTGATTTTGATTGTTTTGTTGTCATTATTTTTATTTTAACTCTCATTTGGTAGAATAACCTAACTTCACTGGCACTTACTTGCTGCACCTACACTGATATGTGATTAATTATAGTCTTCATTTATTCTATGGTACTCGAAAAAACACTTATGAATAATGATGCATTTAATTATAGAATATTGCCCCAGTCTCCACTGAGTTGTTCTATATTGTAAGGCATATTTTCCATGTTATTTTGCTAAAATTTGAAAGTTTCTAAATTTTAGTATATACCTTACCTCTACCGTTTGTTTATAAGGAATTGCAGAACTGTAGATGCTCAATCTCTTATTGTTGTTAAATGGATTACTTGCACAAATATTCATATAAAAACTCCAAACTGATGCATCTACACTCTTCAAATGCCAGACTGACCACCTTCCACTTGCCTCTCTTCACCTTTTTCTACTTCTTTCATTCCTTTCTTGACCAACTATTTTGGTACCCTGTAACATGGAAGTAAAGTTACTTTGTATTTTTTTATTGATGGATAAAATTGAATAAGATAGCTCGTAATGTAACATTGACTAGAGATTAAGTTTCTCCAGGAATCTGAAGTGGAAATGGGGCAATTTTCTTAAGCATAGATTTTTAATGGTGGCACTGGTAAGTTGGCCTACTATTGATAGTTCTTTGAAAATTAGCATAACATGCCGCAAATTTTTATATATAAAATTGTCGAAGAATGCACCGTACTTATCCTCTCTTTTTCAGACTTCCATCAAAACAGGATATCTTCTGAAAGCAATTATCTAAATTATGCACAGATAACTCAATAATTTAATACCTACATATATTTACTAAAACAATTTCAGTTATCTTTTAAAAGAGCTTTAAAGATTTTAAATAACAAAAGTGAATAGATGAAACAATTATTTCAGCAAACTATTCTGAAATTGCCTTTTTACATTAAAAACTTTATAGAGAATTCATGATAAACAAATTTGCATCTTTACTATTATACTTTACATGAGAAGTGATGTTTAATGATAGGTCCTTTCAAAATGCTAAATTATTTGGAAATAGGTACTAAAATGAATACAAAGCAAAATAGCTTCATTTTATAATTAATCAAAACTCCTCTCCATGATTTTGGCATTATTATTGTTGTAATTTTAGAGAGTAGTTTTCATTCCTTTTATTTCAGAGTATTGAGTTATTTAAAAATGATAGTGTTGTGTATTTCAAAATGTTTTTAAATGATAGAAGGGTCCATGAAGTACAAACCTATAAAAATATAAATCAATGGCTGATTTAAAGTAATGAATTTGTTTTATCTTTAAACCCTTATGAGGATAGACAATAAACATTGAATAAGTTCGTTGTTGTATCTATTAATCAAGAATACTAATGTGTACAAACATTTTTCTCAGAATTTAGAATGTAGAAGAAATAGGACAAAATGTTTGTTATTCAAAATTAGGTTCAATTATAGTGAGGTCTGTCCTGGGATTTGGGTGATGGCCTGTGCTTGGTAAGAATTCACCAAGACAAAGAGAAGCCGTTAAAAAGAGTTTGTTGGAAGAGGTTACACAGTGGTGACATACTAAGATATCTGCCCACCAGCTTATTGTGGGGTTTGGACTTATATGCCCTTTTGAGCTCTTTGTTTGCCTTTACTGTACTTTTACTATGAGTGGTTTATTTGAAATGAGGGGTGATTGACAGATTCTTGTGCCTTGCTCAATGGTTATTGTGCATGTGCCAAATGCTTGTTATCAGATTTTATGTTAGATGCATGAGATGCAGTTAACATACATAACTTCTTAAATAGGGGATTCTCTCTTCTAGGTTTCTATAGGTCAAATTTGAGGGTCACTGCCCATGCTTCTCTATATAGTCAGGCAATCTTTTTTGAAAACATACAATCTTACTCTTTTCACTTTGGGGAAGTAATATGCTCCAATAATGGCAATGGGGAAGAATTAAAGGGAGGTCCTTAGCTTCATGTCTGCTCTGCTTGTTGAGATGGGGTGGGGTGAGGCCTGGAACAAGGGTCTCTAATCTAGCCTGCCTTAAGGTTGAATAAAACATTTGAATAGAGTGTTTCATATATGAAATGGTAGAGTTCCAATGATATTAAACCGCAGGAGTCTCAACAGGAAAAAGAGTAGATGGTATAAGAATAGTTTTATAGAGCAGCTTAAACATGACTGATAGAAGACATTGGTAAAATTCAGGGTGTATGAGTTGGGGTCAATTGATGGGAATTGAGAAGGAATGTGGGTTTTTAATATGAATGCAAGTATTAGTACTTGCATTGAGGGCCGTAAAATGCTGAATATTAGTTGCTTTATTATGTTGAAAATAGAGTAAGGTTGAAGGAGGTTTTATGCAGTTGACATGGGTGGAGATGCACTTATTTGCATTTGAAAAGTAGTTTGTTTTTCTGTGTGGAAATGTGGATCAAGTTTATATTATAAAAAGAACTATTGAAACATGTAGTGCATGATAACTTTCAACCCTGTAAGAACAGAATAATAGCTTGCATCAGGAATTGAGACAAGATGTAAAGAAGACCTATAAAAAGGTAATAGTAGTGGGAAAGAAAGACACAATTTAAAAAGTCAACAGAATAATGATGGGCACATGCTTTCTGTGTCAGGCAGATCTATGCCTGGGTTCTGGCTTTGTTTGTTACTTACAGTATGAAATTTGGGAACAGATTTAACCTATCTACTCTTGAATTATAGTTCATGAAGTCTGATAAATCATAGTACATATTCTAAGGTTATTGTGATGATTAAATGAAATATGCTTCTACAAGGATGAACCTGGTATATTATAAGTCTCAATTAATGTCCATGAATTTTGTTATTAGGAACATTCCTAATGAATAAAAATGGCCAGGGAAAAAATAACAAGTAGACATTTGAAAAATGCTTCAAACACATAATATTCAAGAATATACAAACATAAATCAGCACCAAAGGATAATTTGTACTTATTATATTACTTATTATATTATTCAACATTGAAAGAATGGTAAAATTTAAAGTAGAATTGTAAGTGAAACTAAGAACACTCACACTTTGGTGGAGCAGTGTGGTCATTCTGGAGGGTACATTAGTCAAAGACCTTAAAGACACATATTCATTGACCCAGCTATTTCAATTTAGATTGTATGCTATACAACTAAATAGATGACTATGAAAATATATATACACAGAAGTTATTACGGCATTGTTTTTAGGAACAAAACATTGGACAAAACCAAACTATTCAACATCTAGGAAAGGTTTAAATAATTTATGGTGTAATTTATAGAGTGAAATGGCATTCAGACTTTAAAACAAGGAAATAAATGAATATTTATTTCTGTATAAATATCTGCATGGCATTTAGTTTTTTTAAAAAACAGGTACAGTGTAAGCTAATTTTTGATTGAACTCATAAACATGCAATCATACATGGTAAATTGGATAGATTTGACTAAATTTAGTCATAGTAAAAGATGTTAGAGTGAGGGCTACAAATAGAGTTATATGAAGGCTCTGGAAACAAGTGCACTTTTCATAGAATTAGTGTTTTTGAAAGGAAACCTATTCCTCACATTATGAAATAGAAGATATGATGAAATATCACATGATCCAACCATTTCCTAAATCCATATAAAACAACCTTTTTTTACTTTATTGCTATTCAGTAGAAATTTATCTACTCTTTTCCTTCCCAGTACTCTTTTCCTTAAACTATCCTTCCTTTCACCTTTTTTGCCACACATAGTCTAGAGATCCCAGGTGTACATTTTTTATTACATGCTTGGGTCAAGAGGTAAGCGATGGTTTTCCTTATAGCCTCTCCCCTTTTGTTAAGGCATCAATAAAGGCCTTTGTTCAGGTAACAGGAGGCAGCACTTGGGAGCAGGCTGAGCTTGGCAATGAGGTGCACAACAAAGGGAAAGACATCAGTCTGGCCTACACCCTTTTGAAATGGAAGTTTTGAGATGAAGTCAGTTGCCCTCTTCCACTGGCTGGAGAGACTGGAGTTTCCACTGCTTCTGCTGGCAGGTGGGAGTCTGCATAAAGTGCAGGCATTTGCCGCCAGTGGGATCTGTCTGAGGTTCCAGCCTCTACATCCCAGAAGTGTTGGCCCCATTCTCAATGAAGAGCAATGCCCTCCGGTGTTGCAACATACCTTCGTAGCTTCCTCAGGTTCTGCTGGCAGACAGGGTCTGATGGGATGCTGTCCGCAGACTCCAGCACCTCAGCATCAGTGTCTTCTTACTTCTGGTTTCTTTTCTCATGAATTGGAAGAATGAAACCACAGACCACGAGGAGTGAAGGGAAGAATGATTTTTTGAAGAAACAGGAACAGATATTTTGCAGCAAGCAGGAGGCTTTCTCCTCCTGAATATGCTCAGCTAGGGATTTATATAGCACTTGGGTCACTGTTATGGTCCAAATTATGCAAATTAGGGTTTGAGAAAAGTATCAATGCTCTTGGTTCAACTTATACTAATTAGGTTTTGGAAACCCTTTAATGCTATTAGTCAAATCTCATGTCCCAACTATCATTCCGATTTGCCTTGCTTCCTGGGGAAACACTAGATTGATGATAACGAATTGCATGCTCAATGTGTGTGTGTGTGTGTGTGTCTGGAGCTGCAATGACCTGTGAAGATGGCTTCTGCATCAGGCAGCTCTAAGGTGACCAGGTGGCCCTGTAATGATGACAGGTTGGTGTCAGCACTCTGACTCACCTGAACGCTGGTTCCATGTGCTACCTGCATTGTGGGCTCCATGCAGCCATGGGCTGTGCTTGCTATCTGCGTTCAAATACACATGGGCCACCACTCCACGGCCCCCACCCCTCCATCCCTCCAGGGCTCTACCACCCCACTGTCCTAATGCCCTGCTGGTGCTTCTCGGCAGGGAACAGTAGGCTGGCTGCACAGCTTGGGTGCCAAGGACTCCTGTCACTTTCTTTATGGGTCCTCTAGCAGTATGAGGAAAAATATACATTAAATACTAGAGCTGTTGATACCATTTTTGTTTTCATGGGACAAGACATTTCCTGAAAAAATGAATCCTATACCACAGAGAGAACAAGGAAAAGGAAAAGGAAATATAGATATATTCTAATGATATCTTTGAATACCTGTAACAAATGTGTTTGAAGAAAGTTCTATTCCTGGACCAGTGCTTATTGAAGTGTGGTCCCTATCTCTGGGAACTTGCTGGAAAATTAAATGATCAGTCCCTACCTTCATTTATTCTGAAGGCTGAGAATCACTGTCCAGACTTTCCACATACATTAATAATTAGATAACCTTACC
>PVKS010011066.1:0-57901 GCA_004027875.1 Aplodontia rufa
TAGCCTAGCAATAGTAAATTGTGCTGCTATGAACATCGATATTGCTGTGTCACTGTAATGTGCTGATTCTAAGTCCCCTGGAAAGATACCCAGGAGTGGAATAGCAGGGTCATATGGTGGACTCATCCCTAATTTTTTAAGGATTCTCCATATTGCTTTCCAGAGGGGCTGTACCAGTCTGCAGCTCCACCAACAGTGTATTAGTGTGCCTATCTCTCCACAGCTGCTCCAGCATCTATTATTGTTTATTTTTTTCATCTTTGCCATTCTTCATAAAGTGTATTTTCTTTTTTTAGTTAGGTGACAGCTGCCCTATTTAGCAAGGGCAGAAACTTCAAATTTCTATAGGGATAAAGAAGATGTAAAATAACAAAATGATCTCATTGGAGTATCCCACTTCATTGGGACAGCTACTCCTAAGCTTAAGTCAGTTATTAACATCTGAGAGTATGTCTATTCTGAATTTATCATCTCCAGTAAATCCCACTATCAAACATGAAAGGCCAGCTCTAATCTGTTTTTTCATAGCTATCTTTGTCCAACCCTTCCCCATCACCTGTCCCGGTTCAAATTAGAAACTCCCTCATCTGTGTCTAGAAAATGTCACATGCATTATATTCTTTTTCACCAGGCATTTCAGTTAATGTTTGATAAACTTATTTCCTCATAAATCATGTTGTTCACTAACATAAGGAGTGTAACTTATTTGTTTTAAATAGCTCCTAGGGCATATTTCCTGCACATATGTAAATTAACATTTGAAATATTAAATGGTAAGAGTCTGAACAAAATTCTTTATGGACTGAAAAGAAAAGGGGTGATTAACTAAATTTTCACAAACACGAGTATAGTAAATGCTTCACCGAGGAGGTAAATTTTTAAATCAATCTTAAAATGCATATGTGAATTTTCAGACAGACAATAAAGTGTGAGGGCTGAGCGGAATAGTGAGAAAAGGAAATGCTACACTCAAGGAACCAGCCCATGGAGACCCACAGGGTTTGGCATGTGCTGGGATTGGAAACTGAGGCTGTCAACAATGTTGAATTTCATAGGAAAAAAGAGGTGGGCATTAGTCAAAGGCTCAGTTATTGGACTGAGTTCAAAGTGATAGGAATACTGTAAATGTCAATGTGAGGTTTGACATTTTCTCTAACAGAATACATGGATGTTTTTAAATTGGAATATTGACATGATTTATTTTAGTTCTGATACTACAAAAATCTGGTTCTGTCAGCCATGTGGAAAAGAATTTGTGAGACTGGTTAGAAGACAACTGAGGAGGTTGCTGAACAGCCCTGTTGTTGGACGAATACAAGATGGGAAAGCCACTGATAGGTACTACTCAGAGCTTCCAGCTTGTAAGTTCATTCATTTCAACAAAGCAGGTTCCCCTCAAACCTCACCACTCCACCCATGAGTCCACGTCAACCTAATCTCAAAACATACCCATTTTGCTTCTGGGAGGCAGTGTTATCAGAGCATCATAACTCTGACCATGAGCCCCTATTTGAGGTTCCCAGTCATCAGTGCTCCTCAGACTTCTGCAGAACTCCAGAAGCATGTGCATTCTATGGTATGTGATTCTGTGAAGTGCCTGTGGGTTACCTTGTAGTGTCTCCTTTTAGCACCAAGTATAGTATGTTACAGTTTATATTCAAAGAGGGAATAAATGAAAAAGAGCTGGCAAAATACCTGTGGTGTGAAACATCATAGAGTTAATATAACTGAATTGCTTACTTTCTTTTCAATCTTTCCAGTTATGACTTTCTACTATTTTGCTTCAATAATTTGAGATAATGCTTTCTTTCATGATTAACTCTACCAAATGATCACTAATTTTTATTTAATAATACATATATTATTTTAAGAGCTATATCAAGAACAACCTGATATAAATTCAGCCATGGAAATTGAATTAAATGTTCCCTCATAAAAGGTGTCTAAAATTATTCTATATAATGTGGCTGTACGATAGGAGAGATCACACTGAAGTTGTGCTAGAGATTTTAAACCAATAAGAACACGACATAAAATAAAAACTGAAGAATATAGTTCATGCCATTATTTTATTTAATTAAATTATAGAAAAATTTAGCTACTCTAAACACGCATCAAATAAGTTGTATTGTGCATATCTCACCTAATATGCTTAAATACTTTAAAATATAGACTATGATGAGATGGTATCCAACTAATCAATTTTCATCCAAAAATGATTAACTTTGTGAAATTTATTTATTAAAAGAAGATTAAATATTCAAACAGTTAATAAACCTATAGTTGGCAATAGGATCTATTTTCTATGGTTTTTTTTTTACCATTAACAGAAGTGAATTAAGCACCGTTTATAGCATATCACTGTTTTATACATTTGAGGGTGCTACCTATTGTAAAGATTATTATGATAAATGATGACAATTAAAATTTTACTTATAGCCTTTTGTAAGTGAGTAATATAACTTATCAAATGCAATGTCACCCTCATTTCTGGAGCAAAAACAAAGTCAGGGTGCTTTATAACTTGCACCAGTGTATACCAAAAATGTAATGCATTTTGGAATTATTTTCCACAATGTTAGGGCTTAGAACACATGTTTGTTTTCCTACCTACCAAGAATTACATTGAAGTAACAAAAAAGTTCTCTGTGGAGGAGAGAGAAAGAGTTTCTTAAAGAGATGGAGCCTATGATACCATTTTAAGCTTTACACCACAACAGAAGAGTTTTGCAGGCCAAAATTACACAGGTGAGTTTTCCAGGAGGGTGGCATCTGTTTTTCTCTCAAAGTCTCTATCCATTGTGTCAGGAAAATCTTTCTCAGAATCAGAGGGATGGAAAGTCTGAAGATGGTTACTGTCAGGAAGGCTGCATGTGGGATCTCTCTATGAAGCAGGATGCCAATGGTGGGAGCAATGCCTTTCTGTAAGGTGGGTGAATGGCAAATTGTTTGCCTAAACTCATTAGTCTTCAACAAGGAAAGTTAGAGATGCAGAGGGTTGGATAAACTAAGTGAAGTAGAAAATGCAAATAAAGTTCGATCAGCTCTGACTGCAAGGACCACCATCCAGCTGGTGGACTGCTGATTGGCACAGAGGGAATGAAGTGGTGCACACAAATAAAGGAAGGACAAATTGGCAGAGAGATCTCTGAAATCAGAAGGGCCCATGTTGCACTCCACAGCAGAACCCAGGGACTGCATTAGACTTCCCCCAATGTGGCCACGGAGAGTCTAGGAGATCATCATTTTGACTCTGTGGGGGGTCCAAACAGTTTCTCCAAGAACTGGGACCTCAGATTGGAGAGAAGTTGCCCCAGTGGCTGCACTATCAACTCCAGGAACCCCGTGTTCTGTCAGTATGCCCTGTGGGCTGTGTGAACCAGTGGAACCTCCTTTTTGGTCCTATGACTCTTGAATAGAGGCTCCCCATGTACATATGCCAAACTCCAGGAAGAGTTCACATTCAGGATTCTGCATCATAGGTGGTTCCACAGGACCTACACAGAGTGGGTAGGGTTGGCTTGCAGTTCCTGGGACTCAGGAGTGCAGATACCACATGGATCTCTCAGGCTGAGCAGAGATGACCTTCAGCTTCAATGACCTATGAACAGAAGGGGCATTCCTGGGATCAGTGCTTTCCTGTGCTTCTAGGCCCTGAGACTTTGGAACACAGGTAGTCCCATAGACCCTGTGTGCTCCATATGGGACTTGGCTTCCACACCCCTTGTGTTTGGATTTGAGACCTCCCCAGGCACAGGTCTGGCTGGGCTGGTGTCTCCTTCAAACTGTGCCCCCCACCCCACATTGGTGGGGCTGAAACTGCCTCAGACATCATCTCTTGGGGGCAAGTACGGGACTCAGGTCACTCAAGACTGGGGTGACAGCTGTCCCAGGAGAGCTCAGTTCAGGCTAGCTACTACCTCAGGAACAGCAAGAGACACTTACAGCTGCTCCAGGATCCACAAGACTGCCAGCAGCTCCTGGGACCCAGCTGAAGTGGGGCAAGAGTTTGGGCAGGAAGGCACTAAAGTGTCCAGGGGCTCAATCCAGGTAGCCCAAACGTCTATATTCACAGGAAGCAGGGATGGTGAAAGTCTGCACTCCCTTCAAAGAAGAATAATATTGAGAGGATTTCTGGGAATCTGACTTCCAGCTGAGAACACCAAAACACAGTCCCTCCTGCAACCTCACCCCAGAAGTGCCTTCCACCTAGATGTCAGATATGGACATATACCCCCACTGTATATTTTGATCTCATGAATAATAATTCATAACTTTCTCAATTATTTTATATTCTTGGAGTTGGTGTCCTGTGTGTTTATAATTTGATTTCTTTTTGTCCGTCTATGCTGTGTTTGTATTGCTGTGGTTTGGTTTAGGCTGTCTGTGATCTTGCAAACTAGTGCATGGTCTCTTTGCTCTGTGGAATCTTCCAGTAGTGAGTCTTTCTTCTACCACCTTCTTCCCTTTCCTCTGTCAACATCTCAATTGTATTTTGCTCCCTTCCTCACCCTCCCTCAAGTCATTATTCCCAATTCTCTCCCTTTTCTTTGTTTTCTATATTTTAGTGGAATAGCCTCTATCATCTCCACTTTCTTTTTGCTCTCTCTCCAAAACCACAAGTTCCTCACTACACTCCTATCACATTCCCTTTTCTCTCTAGATGATTTTTCTTCACCTACAGAAGTTTTTGGAAACTGAAGTGAATGTCAAACTTGAAAATAGGTGCTTGCTTCAAACCAAGTAGAGTCTGAGGACTCTCATGGAAGAAAACTGCTAATCTGTTTGTTCTTATAGGTGGTAATTAACACTGTAATAGCTACAGTTGGCACAAAATAACCAGATCAAAACTGTCTGTTGTATGCATTGGCTGAACATATTGACTCCAACCCTTTATCTCCTGAGGTACTGGAAATCATAAAGGTCCATAATAATTCACAGGTTGGGGAGACAGTCAATGAACTGTACTATCTAAATTATGTTCCAGCCCAATTAAGCAAAAAAACAAAAACTCAACACCCATTAACAAAGCCCCAAGTGAATTATTGTTCAGTGACAGATCATAGGCCTCACTCCCTGAAACTGAAAATGAGGAAAAAAGGCAACAATCTTCCACTTCAAACCCATAGCTACCCACCCATTGAGTTCATGGTTGGTGTCAGATATAAACATCTAGAAAAAAGTATCAACATTCTGATTAGTAAATCAATCAAAGAATTAAAAGAAGACTTAAGGAAGGAAATAAGAGAACAATTTCAGAAGCTGAGAGACCACTTTGACAAAGAGCTAGACATTCTGAAAAGAGACATAGCAGAGCTCTTAGAATCAAAAAAAATAGTCAACCAAATTAAAAGCTCATTGGAAGATACTAATATCAGAATAAATTTAGTAGAAAATAGAACCTCAGCTCTTGAAGAATGAATATCAGACAATGAAGACAAGCTGAACAAGGTTGAGTGCAAGGAGGAAAGATAAGAAAAGAAACTTACCGAGCATGATCAGAACTTCAAAAAAGTATGGGAAGAGATGAGAAGAAACATCATTAGAGTGACTGGGATTGGAGAAAACATAGAATAACATAGAATAATCTTAATGAGATTGCCAAAGGAAACTTCCCCCATATCAGAATTAATCCAGAAATTCAAATTCAAGATGCCTATAGGACACCAAGCAAATGTAACCAAATGAGAAACTTACCAGGACACATTATATATAAAATGAATAAAAGAGAAATTAAGGAAATAATTTTAAAAGCAGTAAGGGGAAAACAATAAATCACATTCAGAGGAAAACTGTTAAGTATTACTGTGAATCTTTTGCCTCGGACAATAAAGGCCAGGAGAGCACAAAATTATATTTTTCAAATATTGAAAGAAAACGATTTTCAACCAAAGATACTATACCCTGAAAAACTCAGCTTTAAAGTTAATGGGGAAATAAAATACTTTCATGATAAGTGAAAATTACCAAAATACATGAACACAAAATCAGCTTTGCAGAGAATACTCAAAGACATACTACATTTGGAGGAACAAGCCAACAACTCCAAAAGCCCATAAACAGAAGAAAGTCAATAATAACATAACTCACCAAAAAATATCCAAGATGGTGCAAAACACAGCAATAGTCACAGTGCCAGGGACTCAGAATCACATATCTATTATGTGATTCAATGTTAGCATTGAATGTGAATGGACTCAGTATGACAAAGTCACAGATTAACTGAATGGATCACAAAACTAAATTCAATAATATGCTGCTTACAGGAGCCACACCTCACAGCCAAACACAGACACAGATTGAAGGTGAAAGGTTGGCAAAAAGCCTACCAGGTGTGGCCAAAGAAAGCAAGCCAGTGCTGTGATCTTTATATCCAACAAAGTTAATTTTGAACAAAAATTTGTCAGAAAGAATAAAAATTGTCACCCCATCATAGTAAAAGGAATAAACATCACAATGACATAATGATAGTTAAATTTATGCCCTCAATTACAACTCTCCAAAATATACGGAAAAAGTACTCAAGGACATTAAACCTCTTATTAATTTCAACACAATAATCCTTGGGGACTTTAATACACCACTATCAACAATAGACAGATCATCAAAGCAAAAACTCAACAAAGATATCACTAACCTAAACAATCCTATCAATCAATTGGACTTACAGACATTTACAGAATATTCTTTCCTAAATTGACTGAGTTTACCTTCTTCTTAGCAGCACATGTATCCTTCTCCTAAATAGATCACATCCTAGACCACAAAACTAATCTTAGAAAATACAAAAATGTTGATTTAATTCCATGTGTCCTGTCAGATCACAATGGTATAGTTTTAACAATTAACAGCAAGAAAATACACAAATACCTAGAGATTGAGCAATACTCACTTAAATGAAGAATAAATTAAAGATGAAATGACAACAGAAATCAAGAAATTCTTGGAAATAAATGAGAACGATGAAGTAACATATCGAAATCACTGGGATAGTGTGAAAGCATTCTTAACAAGTAAATTTATAGCACTGAGTACCTTCACAAAAATCAGGAAAGAGTTTGAATAAATAGACTTATTCTCCAACTCAAATCCTTACAATAAATGGAACAATCCAATCTCAAATCCAAAAGAAGATAGGAAATAACTAAGACCAGAACTGAAATCAATGAAATTGAAGGGAAAAAAACCCAAAAACAATACAAAGTATCAACAAAATGAAGAGCTGGTTCCTGAAACAATAAATAAGATTAACAGACCCCTAGCTACCTCACCAAAAGAAAGAATGATGTGAATCAAATCAACAAAATCAAAGACAAAAATGAAGATATCACCACTGACTCAACTGTAATCCAGAAGATTATCAGAATTTATTTTGAAAAGATAAACTCTTCCAAGTTTGATAACATAGAAGAAATGGACAAATATCTAGCCACATACAACATTTCCAAATTAACATGGGAGAGAATTGAAAATCTAAACCAACCTATCTCAGGTAGAAAAATTGAAATAGCAATCAAAGGCCTTGCAAAAAAGAAAAACCCAGAACCTGATGGATTCTCAGCAGAGTTCTACCAGACTTTTACATAAAAATTAACACTGCTCCTTTGTAAGCTATTCCATGAAATAGAAGGGGTAGGGACCCTCCCAAATACTTTTTAATGAAGCAAATATAACACTGATACCAAAACCCAACAAAGATAAATAAAGAAAAGAAAATTACAGACCAATTTCCCTGATGATTACAAATGCAAACATCCTCAATAAAATACTAACAAACCACATCCAAAACACATCAAAAAGATAATATGTCATGATCAAGAGGGCTTCATTCTTGGAATGCAAGGCTTGTTCAACACATGCAAATCAAAAAATGAAATTCATCAGTTAAACAGAATTAAAGAGGAATATCATATGATCATCTCAATTAATTCAGAAAAAGCCTTTGATAAACATCAACACCCATTTATGTTCAAAACTCTTGAGAAATTAGGGATCAAAGGAAGATCTTTTAGTTTTGAAAGAGCCATTTATGACAAACCCATAGCCAATATTGTACTTAATGGAGAAAGACTGAAAGAATTGCCACTGAGTTCAGGAACAAGATAAGGATGTCCACTCCACCAGTCCTATTCAAAATAGTCTTCAAAACCCTAGCAAGTGCTATCAGACAACAGAAGAAAATCAAAGGAATTTGAATAGGAAAAGAGGAAGTGAAGCTATCTGTATTTACTGATGACATGATCCTATACCTAGCAGACCCAAAAATCTCAATCAGAAGACTTCTAGAGCTTCTATTTTTTTTTAAAGAAAGGGGACAGTGAGAGAGAAAGAGAGAGAAGCAAACTTTATTTAGTTTTTCACATGATTCACATTCCTTGGACACTTAGTTATGTATCTGGTGATGGGGTTTGAACTCACAAACTTGCACATGCCAGACAAGTGCTGTAACCACGGAGCCACTGCTCCAGCCCCTAGAGCTTTTAAATTAATTTAGCAAAATGGATAGTTATAAAATCAACACTAATAAATTAATAGCTTTCCTATACTCCAGCAAGAATTATGCTGAAGAAATCAAGAAATCTGTCCCATTCCCAAGCACCTCAAAAAATAATAAAATACTTGGGCATCAATCTAACAGAGGATACAAAGGATCACTAAAATGAAAACTATTCAACATTAAAAAAAGAAATTGTAAAATAAGTGCGTAGATGGAAAAACATTCCATATTATTTGTTACACAGAATAAATATAATTGAAATTGCCATACTGTTGAAAGCCTGTATAGATTTAATGCAATCCCCATCAAGATACCAATGACATTCTTTATGGAAATAGAAAATGCAATTCTCAAATTCATTTGGAATAACAGAAGACCCAGAATAGAGAAAACAATACTAAGCAAGAAAGAGGAAGCTGGAGGTGTCACACTACTGGACCTGATATTATATCATAGGGCTATCGTAACAAAGTCAGCATGCTATTGGTATTGAAAATGACATGGAGACCAATGCAACAAACTAGAAGATAACAAGACAAACCCACAATTCTTTAGCCATTTGATATTTAACAAAGGAGACAAAAACACAGTGTGGAGGAAAAACAGCCTGTTCATCAAATGGTGATGGATGAACTGGACAGCCATATGCAGATAACTGAAATTAGAACCTTATCTCTCAACTTGCAAAAGAATCAAAACAAAATGAATCAATGAATTAGAAGTTAAGCAAGCAACTATACAATTGCTAAAAGAAAAAAAAATAGGATCAACACTCCATGACATTGGTTTCTTAATAAGACTCACATAGTGCAAGAATTAAAACCAAGAATCAATGAATGGGACGCCATTAAACTGAAAAGCTTCTGCACAGCTAAAGAATTTTCAAGAGTGTCAAGACAGAACCTACAGAAAGGGAGAAAATCCTTGCCTGCTACACCTCCAACAGAGGACTAATATCCAGAATATACACAGAATTGCAAAAACTGAACACTAAAACTGCAAATAACCCAAACAATAAATGGGCTAGGGAACTAAATAGAAACTTCTCAATGGAGGAAGTCCAAAAAGCGAATAAATATGTGAGAAAATGTTCTACATCACTAGCAATCAGAGAAATGCAAGTCAAAACTTCACTGAGATTCCACCTCACTCCTTTCAACGTGAAATAAAAAAGAATATGAACAATAACAGATGCTGGAGGGGTTGTGAAAAGAAAGGAACACTATCACACTTTTGGTGGAACAGTGAGCTTGTACAGCCACTCTGGAAAGCTGTGTGGATACTCCTCATAAAAGTAGGGCTGGAATCACTTTATGACTTAGTTTTCTCACTACTGGGTATTTTCCTAGAAGAGCTAAAATTGGCATACTACAGAGTCACAGCTACATCAATGTTTATAGCAACTCAATATACTATAGCTAAACTATGGAACAAATCCAGATGCCCCTCACTGGACAAGTGGATTCAAAAACAATGGTACAGATATACAATGGAGTTCTACTCTGCTATTAGAGAGAATGATATCATGGCATTTTGCAGCCAAATGGATGGAGGTAGAAAAACTTATGCTAAGTGAAATATCCCAAACTGAGACTGAAGGGCTGAATGTTTTCTCTCTTATGTGGAAATCTGAATACAATCTAAGACGATTGAAAGTTAGCTCAGCTTAAAAATAAACTCAACATAGGTGAATTTTTACATAAGCAGGGGGAACCATAAATGTGAAGCTGTGGGGGAGAAAGAAGGGAGACATGGAGGGGAGGTAGTGATTAGGAAAGTTATTAATGCAACTTTAAGGAGGAATTAGAGGGGATTATCAATGCAGCTGTGAATCAAAAACTCACATGAGAAGCCCAACTATGTACAGGTGGTAAGAGAGGCTCAGAAAATTAAAAAAAAAAAAAAAAAAATATATATATATATGCTTTTTTCTACCTATTACATGGGAGTAAAGCAAAGGAGACATGGGAACAGGGAGTGGTTGAAGTGGGAAGATCCTGGCTAGGCTCAACCTTAACTTACTTTGTCAATGTCCATCTATGCATGAATACGTAACAATATTTCCCTCCAATACATAAGAGTATGTCAAAAGAATTTTAAAAATAAAGAAATAAAACATAAATAAAGCAGATTCAGAGAGATGTATTTAAATCATCTTAATATTGGAGAAGTTATTTATAATGTCTTTAACTTCTGTAAGCAGTATTTATATAAGCAGACTAAAATGCAGTTATAAATGAAATTGTCCACTTTCTAAATCAACATGTGAAATGGATAAATCTCTCTTTAATGTGAGTGGTGAATTAAGAAGCATGGGGGGGTGTTGAGCAGTGGCTCAGCGGTTACTGAGTTTTCCTGGTATGCACAAGTGCACATGTTCAAACCCCGGCACCCACGTACACAAGTGTCGGAGCAATGAAAGCCATGTGAAAAACTCAATAAAAAATTGATCGTCTGACTCTCACTGTCCTTCTCTCTCTAAAAAAAAAGAAACGAAAAAAAGCATACAAATGAGAGTTTCTTCATCTTTTAAAGGACAGAGTCAAAATATCTATGCTTAAGGAATATTACTAGAGTTAAAAAAATTAAAGAACATGAAATGAAAATGGAGAAGCAATTTTAACAGGTGGTGTGAACACATTAATTAACTCGATACTACAGGTTAATAGAATACAAGTAATTCTGCAGTTTGAGGGTTAGAGCCATAAATATAAAATTTAGTTATTTCTACAACTATCAGACAGACTAAAAATAGAATAGGCTGACTCTATATCTATTGAGTTAATGGAGTCCATCTTAAATAGAGAATATTTCTAACATACTTCTCTTTAATATTTCAATTTTCTGCCCACATTAATTATATCATTAAATATAAGATATTTGGCAAAGGTGTGATAGAAAATTCATTTCAACTAATTGAACCTAAGGAATGACTTAAAATATTCTTTAAAAAACTCAACAGTTGAAGATTGGCACGTTAATATGAACAATTATTAAAAATTAGAAAATAAATAAATATATAAAGTATGACAACTTGTTAACAAAATGTTGTCTATACATAATTTAGAATGCCTTTTAATCAATAGAAACATGTTCTTTGAATAAATTTCTATCCAATATTTTTGTCAAAATTCTAAGTGAAATCATTATATGCACAATCAGTATAAATTATAATATATGTATAAACTCCTGAAAATATAGTAATATGTCAAAGTGTTTATTTCTAATTTATAAAATTTTATTATTTATAATGATTTGTACATTTCTATATTTTTGGGATGTATGGTCATAAGCATATTAATTTTGAATATATTTTATTTTATAAAAATGTTTTCAGTTCTCAAAACAACAAAAGTATTACTTTGTAGGAAAGACTTCACCAAATTTTAGATCCTGCTACTATTGACTAAAATATCTATGGTGTTGGAATATAAAGACATAACACCATGTGTTTTGTAAACAAATGTGTCAACAATAATCATTATTTCAAGTATAAAAATAATGATATGTGCATGTTTTACAAATCTCAAGGAGAAAAATCTAATGCTATAAATCAATTTTAGTGGCCAAGCATAATCAAGAGAAGAGTTACAAAGTATGTGAGAATTTATTTGTGCTTTAAGAGAAAGAACGGAATTTCATCATCTGAGGAAAGGAAGAAGATTATTTGAAACATATACTACATAAATAAAGCTTAAAACCATGATTTCAGAGCACAGGGTTTTGGATTTCAGTTGCTCAATGACCAGGTAACTAATAAAATTTTTCCCTTATCTTGAAAATAAAACATCATTTTCTTGAATTATATCTTCATTACCTGGTGGAAAAAACTCTGGGTAATGTGCCCTAACCAGAAAAACACTTCAAGACCACAATGAATGACTAAAGTATATCTAAATGAATAAACTACTGATCAATTAGAATGCATGTTTGCTAAATCAAAGGAAAAAAATCTTCCCATTCCAATAGTTGATGTAGAGGAGTGGGGTTCTTCTACACTGGGGGAATAATAAAATGATAATAAAAATAATAGAATAGATCTCTAAGTCACTTATAGAACTATCTTTTGAGAAAAGTTAACTGTATTTTAAAATATCATTTTAATGAAATTTGTACTATTATAATATTCATTTAAATAGACTTCAGAATATTCATTTTAAAAGACTTCATAGTTCTCTGCCATGCATATAGTTGCCGTATTTCTATCATACATGAATCACTCATAATTCCACGTGTCAAAATCCATACATAAGTGGTTACCCTGTTCACAGTACAACGTAAGATCAATCTCATTGATGAAATGCTCATTTAAAATAAACTTCATAATCTGAAATTACTATTTGAATAATGTGCTTTATCAAGAATAAGCAGTATAGTATCTAGGTAAATATAAGGAAAGAATAATTTCAGATTCATAATCTAATAATGATCTTATGTTAAAATCAGTTGAGCTTGAGCTAGTCAATTAAGGATTATCCTGCAAAATAACACCTTGTCTGAGGAGAATGAAAAGGCTCTGCCCTTGATGTATTATAGAACTTTTAGTGTGGCAAAACTTTTCATCCAACCCAGCTGTGCCAACATCTGCTTGCCTCTTCTCTAGGGAAGAAATGAATATTTAAGGAAAAAATAAAAATAAATAGGAACACTATTAAGAAAATTTTTCAAGATAAATGGGCAGCAGCACCAAGAGAAATCCTCTTTGATAAGAGTTGCAATAGATTTACTGATGGGTGTTATTTACAGATTTTTAACTTCCTCCACTGTTTAAAATACATATGAATATACTAGTTTAATAATGCTTGTCAGTCCAAACTCTAATGCTTAATCCAAACTTTACCTCACTGAAAAAAATATGTATCATTACTAATTATAAATTTACAATAAAATTGAGTACAAGCAAAATGAATTGTAGGCACTAAATAATTAATATATTATTAGTTGATAAGCAGAAAATATAGCAAGAATAAAAACAAGTCATCAGAAATCATGCACATCCAAATAATTTTGAAAGTGAGAAAGTGTAAGTTTTAGTAATTTCGCCTAAAAAGGTAAAATAATCTTTCAAAATATACAATCACATTTGAAAATACACATAATTGACTATATACAAGGAAGGTGAAAGAAGAAAGTAATTCTTCATCAGGTAGGTGATTCTAGAGTTTTGTCCTTGAATTTATCATTAACCTACAAATTAATATTATCTCCTTACATTTGTACCTACAAGTTTCTGATAATTGTATATTGTTGGTCTCTAAGATAAGCTATTAAAATAATTTTTAAATACACAGTGAAATTCACTATAATTATCAATTCATATGTGGCAAGATATAATTTTAATTAAAATAGCTTACAATTATCCCAAACTTTGATTAAATAAAATATTAAGCTGTATAACCAACTTAAAATGTTTCTTGATGTCAAGAAGCTATGCAGCTTTCTGACTTAAATATTGTCTTGCGACAGGAAATATAAGAAATATAATGATTCTTAAAAGGTGTAAAAGCATCACTGTGTCACTGTGTCCAACTTAGCCTATTTGTATTTTTCAACATTTAAGATAGTGCTATTTAGGAACAACATATAAAGTCAATTCAGTGTTTAAATTCAGTCTGTTGGACTCTTGGTTATTATTTTTCAAGAGTGGAGATAAGATTAACGTAAAGCAAGTCTTGCAGAGATTTTTATTTTTCTGTGACTTCTGGGCCCATGTGATCTATGCATAAATATAATAGTGGGCCAGTTTCTCTTATCAATGACAAAGACCTCTGTATGTTACATAAAAAAAAAAATTCAAAGTTTTCTTACAACATATTTATTTTAAATTAATATTTATTAGCTTCTGAATCTTTGGCACCATAAAAAGTAAATGCAAGTCAGATGCAACTAATTCCATTATATACTCATTAGCATATTCAGAATCACCAATGCCAAAAAAGAAAAAGAAATTATGAGAAAGACTCCAGGTTCTAAGTGTTCATTGCTGAATATCATACAAAATAACACAATTTTATGTTAATTTTTGAAAATAAAGTATATCTCCTATCTGTAAATAAGAAATAAGACATCTTCGGAAAGAAAAATGTGAATGGTAATCATTCTTACTCATTACAACAGAGCCTTACCAATACATGCCTCATGTAGGGACAGCTAATCAATAATAGAAGAGAAAAATTATCACATGAATACTAAATACATTAATGTGGAATACATCATGATATTCGTCTTTCATTTAGGCAAATATCAGGATATCTCAGTAAAAGAAAATAAATTTTAATATAATAAAACTTTAATGTACCAATTTTATATATTACATATAATTTGATATGCAAATAGAGTATGTTAGATAATATTATATGTATTTTCCTTAAATTATTTCTTTTTTTTTTTTTTTGAAGACAGATGGACAGTGAGAGAGAGAGAGAGAAAGAGAGAAACAATTTTATTTAGTGTTTCATTTGGCCTTTGTTGCTCAGGCACTTCGTTGTGTACATGGTGCTGGGGTTTGAACCCGCGTCCTTGAGCATGCCAGGCAAGCGCCGTAACCGCTGAGCCACTGCTTCAGCCCCTACAATTATTTCTTCATGGGTATTAAAACATCCAACATGAACAGTTACAAATTAGAATAAACTTTGAAATTTAAAGTAAAAATTTATGAAATATCACTCTTTCTGTAAAATCAAAGTAAGAATGATACTAAGCAATTGAAGTTTAGAACAGAGTTCTAAAATCTGTACGTATGTTAGCTTAGAAAGAAAGGAATTTGACAATTAAAATGTGATTGTTAAAAGCTGTTGGGTTTAAAAATCTTGAACTAAATTTTTGGGGTCTGACTAAGCTTCTGATTTTTGCTTTCCTCAACTATGGGAAAAGTATATTAACTTTAAGAAGTTAACGAAAAATTGAAGGATAATATACCCTTGTTTGGCATTTCGCCTGTCATAAAGTAGACACTAACATCACACAATGAATATAATTACTAGTGATAATATGATGATAATTAGTATTATAAGTTTCTTCTAGAATTTGAATGTTTTAATAAGAAGTCTGGCTACAATTTTGTTGTTTTGTCTGTTTTAAAAGCCTCACCTTCCCTTTTCTATTTGGAACCATCTTTGAACAGGTTGTTAAGAAATATTTTGGATATGTGCATCCCTGGGGACTTTTTCCCAGTCCAGTGTCTTGTCACCCAACTCACTCCCTATGCTTTGCCCATAGCTAGCCTGAACTTGCCTGTATCCATAGTAATAAAAGTCATAAAGTTTCTTTCAAATCTTCTTGATGTGTGTGGGAAATTATCAGACTTGATTTTAAAACCGAATTTCAATTGGGGGCTCATTCTGATCCCTTGGGGTATCTCCACGTCAACTGCCATCATCAAGGGTAGGTTCTAAGTAGGAGTACCTGGGTGCAGATTGGTGCACGAATTGTGGGATGGCTCCTTGGCTTACTGAACAAAAATGTTTTTTGTCTTGATTTGTGCTCGACGGTGTACAGAACCTAAGTTGTGAATATTGATGACATTATTTGGCATATATAGAAAAGATTACAGAACTGGGACTCTCCTTAAAGTACCCCTGGCTCTTGTGTCAGCGTAAACTCATCTGTGCCTTTGAATATATTGTACTGTGCCTGATGCTAGGCTCAGAACAAACTCTTTTTATGACCAACTGACTGTATCTCAGGCAGAAGTTGGCATCTATTACGTAGAGTTCAAACACTAATTCATGATGTTCAATGTGAGCCCTACAGGAGGGTAACCATAAAAAAGTAAAGAGAGATAACACACATACGCTTGCACGTGCACGCACACACACACATATAATAGAGAAAGAAAAAGAGAGAAACTATTATGAGGATGTTGAGATCTGCATTTCAAAAGCAGAGTGTTTATTCATCCTCTGCTCTGCTACTTCTGCAGTCCATACCGGATCACAATAGTCTGTTCCTAAGGGTCATATGGAAAAATACCCATTGCATCCCATGGCACACATACTTTTGAAAAATGTCTCCAAATGCCTTATATTGTTCTTATTGACTCTTGTTTTTATTTCTGGCCAGTAGACACCATGACTCAGTTGGTCAGTTATAACAGACTAAAAAATTAAGCTGGGTCCTTGAAAGTGCTACAGATATCAATGTGCTCAAATTCCTCAATGATGCTAATTTCAGTCTTGGGACCCTAGATCTGATAATGCAGCAACTTTGGGGGATTTCCATAATCCTAATGATATTAGTTGTATCTATGGCAGAGAAATCTTATAGCCTAGAGTTGGGTAGATAAAACTCCCTTAAAATATAACCAACAAGACAATGATTCATATGAAAGAAACTGAAACATGAACCTTTGATTTGATACTTGGGAATTCAAAATACAAAGATTTATGTGATTGGTAGATGGAAAGAGTGCTGAATGGTTCTTGTACTATATAATGCTGTCTCTAAAATAACTTTATCTTTACTGGAGGTGTACAAATTGGTGTATGTGTTTGTGCTGCTATAACAGAATACCTGTGAATTTATAAAGAACACAAATTTGTTCTGTCACTGTTCTGGAGGCTGGGAAATCCAAGACCAAGATGTCAGTGTCTCCTTGATACTTCTTCCTCTATCATCACATGGTAGAAGGTAAAAGGCCAAAAAGGAATGAATCCATTGCCCAAATCCCTTTTCATAGCAGCATTAGCCTACTCATGAAATACCTCCCAAAGCTGAACTTCCCAACACTATTGCATTTGGAATTAAATTTACAACACACATATTTTCAGGAACACTTGCACTTTAGTACCTTGTGATTATCAAATTAGTAATTTATTTTTGGAATCCATTATACTTACACCAGTGAGTATTTAATGTCTGACATATCAAACATTACCAGGTACATCTCTCAGTGTTCATCTTGCTCCTTTGGGTGTTCTTGTCAGGGAAAAACAGCCAAATGTATCTCCACAATTGTTATTCTACTTGCCTTAAGTAATTGAAATATGTTAGAGGAGGTATGCCAATTATTAAAAGAAATATTTTTCTAAGCACCCCAGTGGGGGTCCTGGTTAGTCCCCAGTAGGGGTCCTGGTTAGTCCTTTTGACAAAAACTTTCAATAAGTATTTTTTTTAGGAAATCCTCTTCTTTTGACTAGTCAAGTACCTAAATTATAGACATCCTATGTGATCTAGAACTTTTGGCTATTTACAAGGAATACTCCAATTCCCAGGTCTCTGCTTTTTAGGGTAACAGATCCTCCTACCAAAGTAAATCATTATTTCTGATGATGACTAACACTCCCACTTGTCTATACAAAGAAGCCTGTGGACATATAGGGAAAATCCATCCCAACAGAGATATGAGTGCAATTGTTCACCCCACACTAAATATCATTTCATGGCTTTTATTGACACCGGTTCCTGAACCATGGTGGTCCTTGCATATTCCACAAAAAGATATGCCCTCTTTTTTGTCATTATCACACCAAATATTGAAAACAAATAAGTCCACCTTACTTGAACAACAAGGTTGCAATAAGCATGATCATTTTGCTAGTTTTCTATTTTCTTTGGTTCTTAAGCCTGTGGAGTTACCATTATTGGAATAGATACTGTAACCAGACATATGAGCCGCTGCAATAAAACTTCTGATTACTGAAAGTGGCTTCTGATTCAAAAAGATGCTTCTTTCCATTATTCAATATTATAGCAACAAGTGCTGATTCGATCCTCCTGTAGCAGAGGCTGTCATGTGATTTGAAACTGTTACACTACAACCGGTCATTTATAATTTCAGCACCCCCCAAGCTTGATATAGGTACTCCTTGTTCAAACAGAAATTGCAGTTATGATATGAAACCAAATTTATATCTCTGGCACATTCTACCAGAATTCAATATTTTTCAGGTGTCAGAGGAGATTATCTTTTTTCTAGAGTCCTTGGCTACCAGGAAAGCTTCCTGGGATCAACAGAGAGGAGTTAAGGGCAAAAACACCATTACTATACCTGATAGAACTCACTAGAGAGCTGAAGCTTTTTACCCTGAACTGAAGCATCTCTGATAAAAAATTGGACCCAAGGCTAAGCATTACTGGTCAAACTGTAGGCTGTCATCTTCACCTTAGAAAATGCCCTGTCCATCACTTGGCCCAGATTTTCACAATGACAACAAAAATAATTATTTATTCAATAATTCCCAAATTACAGTTTTTGGATAAAAGATATTGGAAATTCCTTGATTCTAGACTTATAGTTCTAAACTCCTAATTAAACTTTGCTTCAATTAATGGAGATATAGCACATTTTGGTAATCAATCAGACATCAGGGTGAATTGTAATAAGCAGTCTGACTCCATTACTGATGTTTGATCATTGATTAATTTTTTGCGTCTCACTCTCCTTTTTTCCTTTGGTTTCATATCTAGATAGGTTGAAGGTAAAGACCAAAGATAAGCACATCCTGCTTTGGTATAAGCAGGGAATTTAAACTTCTGTTTTTGTGAACTTTTTAGTCTAATCTCCTATGCTCTATAACAGCTCAAACCATACCTTTTGATTTGCCCAAGCCAGGCTAGCGCTGTCTATGGTGAATCCCTCATGTAAGGAATAAACGTTTTTTCAAGGGCTCCTGGAATTGTCATCAACCTTGACATAGAAACCAAGTTTCAGATAACTCTTCTGATTTTTTTTTGAATGACTACAAGACATAGATAAATTCATTGAAGCTGAGAAAAACATTAACATACAATGGAAGCATCATTTCAGATTAGTAATTTCCGAAGGGTAAATCATAAAGTTTAGATTTTTTAATAAGTGTTATAGTGCTGTGAAATATGTTTAGGAAGCATAGAGCTAAACATAACAATACAGTTAATGAATTCAGCACTCTAATGTAACTTATACATGTTTTTAAATTTTTATTCGATAAACATGGTCTTATAACTAGGAGGGGTTCATCATCAAACAATCAAGAACAGCAGTGTAATGACAGAACAAACCAATACTGGTGCCAGACCATGGTTCCCCCTGCTTTGTGTTCCCCATGGTTCCATGTTTCACTTTACTTAAGACCCAAGTTAATTGGACTTCTTGTGGAAGTCAGAGGTTCCCCTCAGGTTAGATTCCCCCATACTGCCTCCCTCTGGTCACCTTATTGTTCTTCCTATTCCTTTCTCCCCCTCCCTACCCTCCTCCCTATGTCCCCCAGGAACCTAAGCACAGTTCCCCATGAACATATAAGAATTCATACATGCTGAGGTAATTGTTAGGTTAGCCATCTAACATACTGATTTTGCTTATATTCTAGGATCCAGAAATGAGAGAAAACATTCAGTCCTTGAGTCTCTGAGTTTGGGATACTTCACTTAGCAAAATTTTTTGCATCTCCATCCATTTGGCTGCAAATATCATAATATCATTTTCTCTAACTTATGCATTTTTTGTTTTGTATTTTTTAATAAAATTTGTAATCCAGTGGATGCACAAAACAAAACTGCGCGGAGAAAAATAGTTTCATAAATTAATAAGTGTTAGGAAGTTGGGGAGAGGCCCAGGTCACAGGAGGAGAGGATTGGCCAGTCTTTGTGCAGGTGCTGTGACACTTCCACTTCGCGGGAGCAAGGCCGGTGCTGTAAGGAAGCGCACTTATACAAATGAGTGACGATACAAAGTCCGAGTATGAAAATAAGATTTTTCTCTGAAAACACATTTTTGGCAGAGATTAAAAAAAAGTATGTTGGGGAAATTTGATTTTTTTAAAGTCAGTATTATATATATTTATATATATTATATAGTTATATACACACACATCCGAGTTCTGCATATTTCACCAAGGAAGAAAATCCTTCTGTGTTTGCTCTTGTTCGACTGTAGACTGTACATCCCAGTGAGTCAAAGGTGGTGGCAGCAGGAAAATGAAGAAAGGTGACGTGTCTGATGAGCAGGGGGAGGGAGGAGGCGCGGCAGAAAAACCCAGTGAAGTGTTCCTTGACCCCAAGGTTTCAGCAGAAGTTCCAAGTCCTGCACGAGTCCGCAATGCGTGTTCACGTACACCACGATGTCCCGAGTGTCACAGCCTGTCTCCACTGTGCAAAAGTCCAAGTCACTAACTTAGTGCAAAGGCAGTTCTGCTTTCTTGTTTCTTAAAAACAAAAATAAAAAAGGAATTCTACTGCCCTGTTCCTTTTCTCTGATAAGAGGAGAGAAACAGCCCCAAAGTGTCTGTGAGTCTGTCCGTCGGTGGTCTGTCCTGTGCAAAAGCGTCCTGTGAACATACAAGGTAGCAGCACCACCGCCCAGAGGTCTGCCCCACGGAGCTGAGCAGGCGCACGGGCGCGGGAGGATGGCATCTGTCTCTCTGCAGCTTCTCCACTTGGCTGGGTTGTCTGGTGTTCATCTTTTGCAGCAGAGCCTTGGGAAAATGCCCTGAGGTGATAACCTTTCAGTGGCTCACACAGAAGCAATGACAATCATGAGATGGAGGGAGATGTTGGAGACGCTGGCAAGGAGATCCGGGGCCGGACAGGACAGGTGACTCTCAGAGAATTCGCAGGGTGGGAAGATCTGTAGCACATAGGCGGGCTGATTGGAGCCACGATTGGGGACGTTGATGATCCCGGCTGCCTGCTTGGCCTGGCCTGTAGGTAAGTGATGAAGACAGCCTTAAGGGACTCAGTCTAGCTCACCACATCCTCTTGGTCACGACCACAGGGCAGAGCCAGCAGCAGACAGTAATCAGTCTCCACTGTCATTCTTCGGGCAATCCCTTCCAACTGTGAGGCCTCCAACCTCATTCTCTGGGCGATCCTCAGTGGGGGACCTCCTTCAGAGAGCGGGAGGGATCAATGGGCCAGGACGTTGTTGCCAGAGACAAAGTGGAGCTGCACAGCAGCAGTGTCATTCTTGAGGGCCAGCAGACCTTGCCACACCATGGAGTACTTTTTCAGAAGTTGTACCATATCCACAGGTCTCTGAGAAGTCAAGTGTGGAGAAGAATCTTGTTTGGGGGCTTGCTGGGATTCAGTGTGTGGCAGAGCCATTGGTTCACAAAATTGAAGCAAATATTCAAACTAACACTTATTAGCATCAACTAAGATTATTGTGGCAATGTCTATTTTGATTGGTAGTGGTATGCTGTACACATACACACACACACACACCCATACATGCATTAATATATAGTCATATTACAATAGTGCATATGTGATAAATGTAAATGTATTAATGCATGTATATAAATGTGTAGTTCACAAGTGCAATATATGCTATGCATATGCATGTGACTATATTCAGTATATAACTGTCATATATAACTATATGATAGATAACTATACATGTCATTGTTTATGTATCACCATGTTTAGCATATATCACATATAGTCACATTCACAATTAAAAACCTTGAATGAGCTATATGCCATGGAGTATGAGCTCAGCCAAAATCATCACCAAATTTTAAGAAATACTGGGTTTATGAATATTAATGGTTTTCTCAGAAAAAAAGACTAGTTTTCAGATAATTATATTTACTTTGAATGGAAATTGCTCATTTGGTAATTTCCAGACACTTCCACTTTCTTATTTAGTGTTGTATAATAAATGTCTTTTCATAACAGCCTTTCTAATGTGTCTGTAACGAGTACTTTGCACCAGCCAAGGGACACATAATCCTAGATAATCACAATGTCCAAAATGATAATGGACATTCTCTTTTCAATGAATTGAAACACTCTGCTACATTACAGATCTTCAGAGATTTCAAAACATGCAGCTTTCCACAGAAACTGATGTCCCTTTTCCTTTTCTATAATCCCATATTGCCTGATCCAGATACACAATAAAAGGCAGAAGCACTAGTTGGATTGCTGCATAATGTTTGCTGTGCACACTTTATATGTTGTGACCTCATTTTTACTTTATCTCTCTTCCTAGTGAAAATAGAGTATCAAAGAGTTAGCCTGTTCAGCAATTTCCTTTGAAATTCATGGAGAGGTCTGAAGCTATGTTTTCCAAAATCTCAGCACTTAGATTCAGCCAGTGAGAAGCCTTTATAATCAAACTTTGGAAAGTGGAAGAGAAATAAAAAAGATGAAGTTTACGATGGCAAGTACAGATAGTTTAGAACTTCAATAGCAACTTTCCTTGTCTTTGGAGTCCTACTGAGAAACAACCTTTGAAGGCTGCAATTGCAATCACACCTACTGTGATCAGGAAGCACAGAAAATCTCTTGGATTTTGGAGGTTTCCATGAGAATTACCCACTTTAGTGCCAATAAATATATGGGCTTATTGACTAAAGAACTGGAGATTCCCAATGCAGCCATCTGCTGTTCTTTGACAATTTTTCCAAAGTTTGTATACATTTTTAATTTCCTATAATAAATGTCTTTATTTTTGTGATCAAAATCTGACTTCTGGAAGTCAGTAGTCATGTCCTGTTTGTGAAATAAAATCAACTCCCCAGGTTGAATATTTTTCTTTTCCAATCTTCTCAGAACTTCATATCATTGGGAAAGTCATCCCCTAGAACCTACCTTTCCTCCTGCTTTGATTCCATGATTATGTACTCTTTTGATTGTATACCACTCTTTTAAATAATCCTTATAAGCTAGTTGCTAGCTTCCCAAGAGTGGGCCAGTAAAATATCTACCTATATCTTTCACATGTGTGGTTGCTGAAAAATGATACTACTTTCGCTCCTCCTGTGCCTTTTTGTCATGAAAATAGTGATTCATTAGCAATGTAGGGTAAACCCTCTTTCCCTGTTTCTCAACTAGGTAATCTCATCTTAATGGAAACAAACAAACAAACAAAAAAAAAAAAAACAAAAAGCATTGACCAGTCAGAAATAATTATAGATTTTGCTTAAAATGTTAACATTTGAAGTATTCACAAGTGTGACATGAGACTAAATAAAAACAATGTATGTTACATTTTTAGTGAATTGTCTGGCATTTAATGCATTTTAATAAAATTGTCTTCCAATGGATATTTACCTTGCATTTAAAATAAAATATCATTAAAATAAGCAATGTTAGAATTTTATAAATATTCACATTTCAATTAAGGAAGAATGGTGCACATATGAGCTTTGTGAGAATCAGAGATAGCATGCTACTATGTACAGTACATTGTAGATACCTCTGGAAAGATTAATAGGTGTCTTATTTATTCTCAGGTAGTTCTAGATAAATTTTGAGACTATAATCTGGTGTTGAAGCTGATAGAGTATACCCTGATATTCATTTGTCTTGTTCATAACCAGTACTCACTTTATGAATAGACAAAATGTGTAGAAGGATACACACCAATTCATTTGCATAGGTTATTTCAAAGTCATAAATTTCTTTTTGCATTTATGTCATTTCCTGAGTATGCCATAAGCTGCCAAAGTAGAAATGGGGAGAATTTTGCTTTTCCCTTTTTTGTTTGAAAATACTCTCAAATATCTAAGACAAAATTGATTTTTAAAATTTCTAACCCCAAGCACATGTGTGCCTGTATGTGCATACATACACACAAGTTCACATGCACACACATGACCACAGTAACTAAATTTCTCCTCAAGTATTTAGGGTCTAATATTATATACAAGTTCTAAGCATTATCCTTAATTATCAAGTCCCAATAGTATAGCCAGGAAAACTGTATAAAAATTACAAAACCATTGATGTCATCATACAGTTTTGGCCTTTATTCTTTTAGTGTGGTGCACCACACTTATTGATTCACGCATATTGAATCATTTTTGCACTGTAAGAATGAATCCCACTTGATCATGGTAATGATCTTTTTAATGTGTGGTTGTATTTTTTTGACTAATATTTTGTAGATTATTTTTTGCATCTGTGTTCATCAGGGCTATTGAAGAACACAGTTCATTGTAGTTTTGTAATTTTTTTAGCTTCCTTGTCCGATTTTAATATTATTTCTGAAAAGTGCTAAAAGAGGATATAAAGTGCTCTCAACACAAAAATGATAATTCTATTAGATACTACATTTGTTAATTAACTAAATTGTGTTATTTTGCAATGCATATATCAAAACATCATGTTACATGCAATAAATACATACAAATCTAACAAACAATTTTTAAATAAGTATGATAAAAATATTTACTGAACTTCAGCAAATATACAATAGACCATAATTTTGGAAAAAGTTCAACGGCAGACAAATCCAAATTCTTATCCCATGCAAGAACCCCTGTATTACATGTAATATACTGAGAGCATTTTTTTCTCTTGTCTGGCAGATAAAATTTCCTCTCTTCTTCTTACTCTCTCTGTAGTTGATGCTATATTTTTATGATTTATTCATATTGGTATATTGATTTTTTTCCATTAATTTCTCTTTGTTCTTATGTTGATTTGGGGCCTAATAAGTATTACACATGCTAATTTTATGTCAGGCATAAATAGATCTGGCTACAATTTCCCTCATGAAGATTGTAGTTGAGAAGGGAAATGGTATTTTGTTTTATATCCTGTGGCAACATCTTCTAGCAACTGCTTTTTCACTCTTTCTTTTCCTGGTCATGTCCTCTTCATAGTTTTGGGTGAGTTGACATCACTACTTGGTGTTGTTCTGGGGTTGTCACTATATTAGTCTGTTAGGATTCCCTCTTCCTGAGTTAGGCATCTGGGGACTCTTATGAGGGATTTCTGTTCCATCATTCTTCACATTTCTCTTTCTTATGCCTGGGTGCCTTTGTCTTAGATATTTTCCAAAGGCCTATTTTGCAGCTCTGCCCTGTGCTGCTTCCAAGGACAGAGTGACTAAAGTAAATACAATTTAGAGAATTGTCTGTTTGGAGTAAGTGGGTTCTTCAGCAAATTGAGTTTTGAAAAACTGGTTTTGAAAAATTGATTTTCCGGAAACTGATTTTTGCAGAATTGATTTAGAGCTCTGCCAATTTTTTTAAAAATGATAATCATTGAGATAAAGAGAAATGTCAACTAAAGCTCTCTGGTTTCTTTTATTCTAGATAACCCATTCTGAATATGAACTCTGATCTCACACAAAATTGGGAAATAGATAAGGCAGAGAGTGAACAGGTTGAACCCTCACATAGTTAGCAATATTTCTGTCTTGCCAAGATTTCATAGATGAACATTGCTAAACCTCACAGTGTTGAAATGTAGTGAAATGCCAATACAACTTTCCTTGTTGATACCCTCCCCTAGAAAAGCATGTGTTTTCTCTTCTAGTGCCTCCTGCCTTGTAAGCCTTTGGATTTGTGAGTTTGACCAAAAGTTGGATATATAAAAGTGTAAGAACTCATCAATCTAACAAGAGATTATTCAAAAATTGTCTGATTATATTTCAAAAACTCCAGAAAATAAAAGATGGAATTTATCCTGAAGACAGATGGTTGTTATATGCATGCCTTTGTTCAGATTAGCTATGGATAATATGATGACGATAGTGGTGAGGAAGGTGATGATGATGATGGCAATGATGATGATCAAGCTGACAATAGAAGCACTGCATGTCAAGCGCACAACAAGTTATTGTCAGAGGTAGGAATTTTCCCTACTCATCTTGAAATCAAGGTTCCTATGCTATATCGCTGCCGGGTGATGCTGCTGGTCTTTTTAACTGCAGCAGTCAGTTTGGAGCTCCTCTGGGTAATAGCCAGATACGGTTTTAACTTCTCCATTACTATTTCTTAGCTCAAATGTGGTATTATTGATGCAAAAAAAGAAAAAAATGAATGAGATGGGTAACTGTAAAGCATGTTTACACAGTTCAAGCAAACAGCAGTTGATCTTTGAAGTCCACCTAGCAATCAGCAATGAAGTATGAAATCTGTTCAGATGAGATTCAAGGAAAAGAGACAGAATCTGTCACTGTGATCCCCAAAAGAACTCCGATCACCATCCTGTGCCCCAGGGAGAGAAGGAAACTTCAAGGGAAATCATCCAGGTTCCTGGAGTACGTCCTGCCAAAACATGCTCAGAAGCGTGGCACTGCATTCATTACTTTGTGAAATTTCAAGGAATATTTCCTTGAAGTTTGAACCAACATCCAGGTTACCAGGAAAGACCTAAAAATGGTAGCAGTTGACTTTGATATCCCTTGAGTTTGGCCTCTATATGATAGTAGGCCAGCATAAAAATTGGGAGATTTACCTCTGTAAACATAAGATTTCTTCAAGAATATCAGGCACTACAATACCAATTGTCTCAAGATTCTCAACTGCAGTTTTGAAGAGTTCAACAAAGAAATGCATAATTGTGATAATGCAAGACCCAAACCTTCTAAGATTGTTCACTTAAAAATATTACTCTGTCAAAGATGAGGAATGAGAATCAAGTGCATAGTCTATTTTCCTTTTGTTTTTCTCTCCCCAGTACATTAACTTCTCAAACATTCTGAATTCACACAATCTCTGAGGAACTTTTCAATGTATATTCCAACATATCAACAAACAAAAAAATTTACCAGAAATTAGATACTTTGTTGAGAGCTTGAGGACTACATTCATATAAAGCTACAAGTTTGTTTAATTTAAAAAAATGCTGAAAGCACTGCCCTGTACATATTTACATTCTGTTATCAACTCTACCACCATCTTCACACTCGGTGAAGGAAGAACTCTTTGATTCACACAAGTTATCACCGATGGAAGACAAGAAATTCTTCCATTGCTTCATCGTAGAACAACTCCTGGACTGATATTTTTCTGAAAAATTATATCACAGAAGGATACAAAATCAAACAAAAGAGACAGGGATCATAATAACTTTCTACAAAGTGCAGGTTTTGATTCACACAAAGTGCTGTTCTCTTGTTTAGGCCTCCAGGCCCCTTTTCAATTTTCCATTCTGTTTGAACATTTATGTTGTGTTTACCAGACAAATCTTTGTTAGAAGAATTCTTATTGACCACAGAATCTGGTTCTCTGGACATTTGACTTTATAGTCAACGCCTGGAGTAAATCCAGGCTTTACTCTGCCTGTTTCTGTCAGTCTTACTTTCCTCTTGAAGGGACAGGTTCTGTGTGTTTTGTTTTGTTTGTGAGAAATATGCAAAATGATATATTGAATGTTCTAAATATTTGTAGAAACACTCTTGCACTTGAAATTGTTGTTCCCTTAGCAAAAGAAAATTATTTCATATTTTACAAACTTGCGTGTCCAAATCTACTGTCTAAGTATCAATTAATATTATTTTAAAAGATTTATCAGAAACAACCTAGAAAACAAATATTGAAAGGATAAATATAAATTATAATGCTAATAAAATAGTTCTTTTTCAGAAACCTCACATTAATGAAATAAGAGAAAATTTGAGGCAGTCAATACATTTTCAATGCACAAGTTCGCTTTTCGCATGTGTTGAGATATCAAATCAAACCCCATTAATATTCATAATTAATGTCCATTAGTTCAAAATAAAACAATATAAAATATGATGATAATATTTTATTGACTACGATAATACAAAATTAAAGCAAAACAAAATGTTAAGACATATGACCATCAGAAGAAAAGTTGACATATGCTCAAAAGAGGTCTTGAACAAATGGAATTATGCTATCATCACAGTTCTACTTCACAATTTAAAAATTAAAAGCAAATATCCTCCAACTGGACAGATGCACTATGGTAGGAATCACTGATATGCTGATATTCTTCAGATACTAGAAATTAGTTCACAATGTTACATTTACAAAAAAGTTTCCATAAAATATTAAATATTTTAATCCCTTTGTATTTTGGGAGGAATAAGAGAAAGTGAGATTGATTGTGTATCTATTTATCTATTTGCTGATCTAGGACATGTAGAGGCAAAAATATTTTTTTAAATATTCTATGTGAGGGAATAATTGAAACATTTTATTGTATATATTCAGCATTTCCAAACTTGTACTGAAGGAAAGCATTCTCCTAATGTAATATATTCAGTGCATTTTAAATTCCAATTTCAACAAAAAAACATTTTACACACATCAGTGAATGCTGCAGCTATTTGTAACTGATAAATATAACTAGCTATACTTAATGAACAAATCTGCATGGGAACAAAACTAGTAATTGTTTTCCTGGAACATAGATATAATATTTGCTTCTTTTTTCCATGAAAAAATATGAGCTTAATAGGATATATAATGTTAATTATTCTTTACAATGAACTTATAATAATAGAAGTATGTTATAAAACAAATTCATTTGCACAATGAATATAATTTGCTTTTTACAGTTTATTTATTCTTTTTTTTTTCTTTTTCTTTTTTTTTTTTCCAAGGCTGAGGACCAAACTCACAACTCGGGCCCTTGTGTATGCTAGGCAAGCGCTCTGCCACTGAGCTAAATCCCCAACCCCAATAGTTTATTTATTCTTATTAAATAAAGCATTGTATACAAACATCCAATTGTATACCCAACTATACACCTATGAAAATTACACCATCATACATCATACTTAAGTTAGGCAAAACCACAATAGCAGCTGATTATTATAAATACCAGTGCAGTGTAGTACCCGTTTCATTCTGTAACTTAAATAATGCGTATGTGTGTGTGTGTGTGTATTTGAGAGAGAGAGAGAGAGAAAGGAAAGAAAAGAGAGAGAAGTAGCCAGGATAGAGAGGAAAAGAGAATTTCAATATTATTGAAGATTTTACGTTACACTTTGTACTTAGTAATATGACATTGCACAAGCATACATCAGGCTTTTAAACTGCACACAAGTGAAATGAGATATCTCTTATGATTGCTGTGATTCTGGAATGCCCCCAACTATTTGTACTATAATATAAATGGAAAACAGTCTTCAATAAAATGAATGTAAATAACACCACAAACAGAGGGATATTGATCTATTGGTCACTCATCAAAGAGCAAATGGTCTGCTTGATGACATTTTTGTTAAGAGGCCCTTGGTAATGTCTAGCAAACACACAGAAGTAAAGCATAATGAAGACTCATGAAAGCACATAATAAATATATTCATTTTCTCATTTGATATAATGCATTGCCCCTTTTCCTGTGTCAGGAAGTCAGCTTGAGGAGGAGACACAAAAGAACATACAAGAAACTTGCATGAACCTCACAGACTCTGAGAACTACAACTCTAATTCAGTAATGAAATTTCTATTTCATACAAATCATAAAAAATCAGGAGCAATTAAATGTTAGTGAGTTTCATTAGCCTAAGTAAAAATGAAAACAATTTGTTAGTTGGAAAATGATTAATCTCATCATGGTATAAATCGATATTAGTGAAGTCTGAATTACAAAATGCTAATCAGACTATAAGGGATATAGTCATTTGACAAGAGAAAATTATGTTAGGTATTTTTAAAAGGTAGTTAAATTATGTTCAGATACTGAAAAGCATTTATATCTTAAAGTTGATTTATGCTCTGAATTTTTGAAGAAAGGAACCAAGTAACATACAGCACTTGATTTAGAGTTTAAAATACAAGTAAATTGATTTGTAAATTACACTTTGATTGGATTCAAAGTACATGTTCAGAACACAATAAAACTAATCTAATCCACAATAATGCATGCTTAAAAAGTAAAGCTTTATGAAATCAATAGTTGATCAGCATCAAAGTGTTAATTAGTTCAATTTAGTCATACATAATATTAGGCTCATTTGGATATACTAAAGCAATTTTCAGTGAAAATGACTGCTCTCATATAATGTAGTGTTACTTTAAATTTTTTATAAGTTGCAATTTTAAAAATAAAGGATAATAAATATATTTGGTCATTCATTGAATTCATATATTCCATTTTCAGTTTATAATTAAAATTGTCAAAAACACATGATGATATTATTTTTATATGAATATAGCCATACCAGTAATTAAATGAACTGCCTACTTCACTGGAATATGAAATAATATTAATTACAAATTTCATCTTTGATAGACACTAAAATATAAAGCTGAGATATTTAGATTTTGATCAGAGAAAAATTTTAAATAAATAATTGATACTTAAACAAATGAGATACACTATATATTGGGTTTTACTTTTCTTCAATTTTCATGTGATATGAAATGTAGACGAATCTTTGTAAGCAAGCACTTTATTTCCTGGTCCTTTCTAAAATATTTTAAATTATTATCAGAAGATAAATTGAATCAATTTTATAGTAATTTCATTTTGTTCATAATTATTTAATTGATTAATTATTTCTGATTTATTGGCTTCCCTGTGATGGAAAATCAATGCAAATTAGTTTAAGTAAAATGGAATACTATAACCTTACAAAGCATAAAATTCCTTGTTCAGATTAGCGTTTTCGTTTGAGGTGAACCGGAAGCTCAAATAAAACCATTTGTGGAATTTCTCTCTTCATCTTCTACTTCATAATTCCTTTGAATGTATTCAATGGAATGTAAACTTTTCTACTAACTAGTTCTCATCAACTCCAAATATATATTCTTTTATAGTTAATAGTTCCAAAGGGAATAAAGATTTTCTGTCACAATGATTCCAACCAAATTCTTTTATTAGGTCCCTTTCATCTACCTTGGGTCAAATAATTATTCCTCAACCAATAAAAGTAAGCAGAGGCTTATAAATCTCAGAAGGTCTGTGATTGACCAAAAGTGGTTTATTCGTGCAGTTCTGTAGCTGTGTAGCAGAGTCAACTTTATTCAAAGCACTGGTGTCACGTATTGTATTGGATTATAATATTAGCTGCATGTGGTGGATAGTGGTTGATTTTAATCAACAATACTGCACCTGAATCAATGAATCTATTAAATAGTTCATCAATAAGAAAGTAATAGATTAGTGGTAGTTCCATACAGGAAAATTTAGCTTCCTAAAAGAAAGAGTGCCTATCTGATCAATTCATAATGTCCACAATACTAGGACATTTTACATTAACTAGAACTTTTTTAGGAATGGGTTAATCTGTCCCTGATTTTCTGTATTTTTTTCCTATCAACTTATTTTCCAGATCTAGTGTCTTCTTTATATCTCTACAGCTTTTTAAAATTGTAAAGTATTTAACTTTTATGTTTACTTTTTTATTGAAATATAGTATTTGTACATAATTATTGCACACTATGTGATGTTTTGATTCATATGTATACTGGGTAAAACTAATGTGTTATATATCTTGAAATGGATGAGAGGATTTTGAATGAACTCAACAGAAAACAAAGGAAAAAATTTATGGTGATGGATGTGTTAATTACCCTGAGTTGTCCACCCCTGTATTTTCAATGCAAATGAATTTTAAATTGTTGCTCTTTTGCATCTTTCCCAATTTCCTAATCTTAAGTGTTAAATTTGCTGAAATTAGTAATGGAATTATCACATATGAAAAAATTTGAGGTGTGAGGTGGGGGAAGGGACTTGGGTTTTCATATCAGAGAGATATTAAGCAGAGAATATGAGAGTGGAACATGGCTAGATGCAGGACCCGAGATGATGGTTGAGAACAGAGTGAAAATGAGCTGTCTTATGACAAACTTGCTCATGTGTACAATAACCTTGTTTCCATGTTTCTTTACTGCTCATTTAAAATGTTCCATTATTAATCCACCCATATATATTACCTAAAACATTTTGAAACTATCCACGACTCCCTCCCTTGAGAAAATGAGTTTAAAACTAACAGATTGACTAATTCTCTGTAATCTAAATGATTCACTGAACTACCCTATCCGGAACGAAATTTCTTTCCACCTTCAACAACTTGAAACAAAAATGCCAGAACATTTGTACACCCCAGATTTTTTCAAATTTGATCCTCATTGATACTCATAATTTCTACAATATGGACTGTAGTGATGATTATTTTCATCAATATTTTAACTTGACAGATGCTCATATTGTTCAAGGACAATAAAATATTGCCTTATTCATAAGTTTAAAGTTTAGGTATATAATTGCCATATTCTGTATTAGATGTAAGCAGACCTTCTTTCCCCAGTGAAGGAAATACATGTGCCCATTGGGAAGTGATTAAATAGAATTGTAATTTTTGCTATTTAATAATACCTGTGCTTCATTTTTTCTTAACAGCTAATAAATACACATAAAATAGTGTCTATATGTCTCTTATTTCACTTAATTAATTCCAAATAAATGAAGTGCTAAACTTACATTGTTTCAGAAATATGGTGCATTTAGACAGCAACCAAGAGCAGGTAGGGCTTCTGACTCAGTTAGAAATCAAGAGCATGTATCAAGTGCTTTCTATATTGACTATTTCATTCCTGGCCACTATTCTGGACTGACCACTGCTGAAGAATAGAGGAAAAATCCGAACAATAGCCTAATGTAATGTTACTTCTCCAATACCTACTTAACAAAGATAGCAAGATTCTTCTTCTTTTTATTTTTCAAGAAACAGGGGACAGTGAAAGAGAAAGAGAAAGAAAGAGAGAAGCAATTTTTATTTAGTTTTTCATGTGATCTTCATTCCTCAGACACTTCATTGTGTATGTGGTGCTGGGGTTTGAACTCGCATTCTTGTGCATGCCAGGAAAGCTCTGAAACCACTGAGCGGGCCATTGCTCTAGCCCCTGCAAGGTTCTTCTTGATCAAGTAAAAGTTTCCATAAAGTTCATGGTATAAAAGGATGACACAACATGGACATAACATACCAGTATTTTATTCAAAATAAGTTGGGAAATTAATAAGTAGTCACAGTTTGATGCTTGAATGCATAATCCAATTTCTGAGACAGTGAGGTATTCAAACACCACCAAGGTACTTCTGGAACATTTTCACAAAGTGGTGCTTTCTGGACTCCAAGTCTCTCATACTCTGTTATAATTTTATTTCCAAGTAATTTTTCTTTTACAATTTCAGCATCATAGGGACAGCATTAACTTCCAGGGGAGACACAAGTCAGCTCATTTAGCTTTTATTAAAACCTTGAATTTTTGTAGTCAGTCCATCCCTGGATTCTTTTCTCACTTCACAAATATTGCTCCAAGAATAGGAAATATTTTACAAGCCTGTTGGTTTCTTTCTCTCTCCCTCCTCTTTTTCTGTGTGATCCATATACTTTTTACAAATTTACCTTTAAGTGAAATTCTATTTTTTTCATAATTTGTAAGCATCATATAGCATTGGATTTTTCCTCTCTACATGCCTGTTAAATCTTTAAACACACACATACATGGTTGTATTTGTAAATCCATGGTGGCAATATTAATAAACTCAAAAATTCATATACCTTAAGTAATGTTAATAATGTAGTAGCTTTCAGTTATACATGATCACATCATTTTGTTTTTTATAATAAATATCCTTTGAATATGAAATTTAAGTACTTTTCTTCTAAAATATAGGCACTGAATTGATTACTTAACAAACATCTTATTTTCCATACTTTATGCATTTTCAACACATAGTGCTTTTGATGATAAATATACTCTTTTCCATATTGCTGCTATTCAATAATAATAATGATAATAAAAACCATCAAAATTACCTTTGAGAATATACCTTTTGTAATATTTCCTAAGTGTGTGCTGTGATTTTTTCCATATATATTTTATCTAAAAGAGGACTATATGAATTCAGGGGGAAAAGACACAAGTACATATACATGTCTCTGTAACTTGGGTGGCTATGCAAGCCATACTACAACACCTTTCTTTCAGAGATAATGTGCAATTTTTTAGCTTTTTCAGTTCATTTTTAGAATGATTAAAGTATTACTGCACATCATCATCACTATAAATAAGACAAAATGTATTTTCATCCCCTCTCTTGACTGTAAGTTTTAGCATGGGATCAAGTCACATTTAGTAGTGTCTTCTAAATAGTGCCTGATACATGATGTTTGATTACCTCAAGCAATATTCTTTGATATAAATTAATATTACTATGTTTTCCCTCCAAAAATTAGTAACTTATATTCACTGCTCAAGTTATTTATTTCTCCCATATCAGGGTTTAATAGGAAAATAGAAATTAATTGGCCTTTACAGGGGAATTTCTGTGTCTAAATGTTCTGCTAATTCTTCCCATACTTTTTAATCACCAAACAATCATCAGAAAATTGTCAGATAATTTACCCTGCTTTCATCATCAATAAATAAGATCATAGAAAATATTTCTATGTCTGATTTTAAAAATACAATTTAGGACAAATCACTTTTAATGTATGTACTTACAAGTTTCATTTGGAAGCAGTTACAATTTAAAAGAAATTGATGAAATACAGACCTTCCAGGGAAAAATACATAACAATAAAATAATATATTTTCCAAAAAGTGTGTAGATAATTTTAATGTATTGGTAGCAAAAGTTCAATTCCATAGCAATGTTCAATAAAAGCTGAAGATTTACTTGCAAAACTTAAATTTGATTTGAGGCTCAAATATTTGTCTTAGGTAACATAGAAAAGTATAATTAGCTCTTTTGTTAAAAATCTGTTATGGGCATAGGGGACAAAATATTGATCCAGTTTCTAGAGTAGCAAAGAAACTCAAGGGATTTTTATGGATTCTTAAGATCATGCAGGATTTTAAGTTGTAACTTACAGAAGTTTTGTCTAATATTTATTCTGTAAAATAATACTGCATTTATACTTATAATCTCCCTTTCAACTTTCAATTAAAAAAAAAACTTAAGCAATTCTACATTCAAGCCTACCTGACTTTCATTGTGCAACCACTTAGTTTTAAAATTCTCTCTCTACATGAAAATTTGAATTTTACCAAAATTACAATCGTACTGTCATGAATATGTGAATTCAGGTTACAAATACTTTCAAAAGTACTTATAATTACTTCTAATGTACATTTTTGTCTGTTCTAAATTAGCATAGATATAATGTTAATATGACAATATACAGCACTCAGTTGTACAGGATCCCTATCTATATTTTCCTGTTCCTGTAACTGACAAAATAACATGATTTTCCTGAGGTTCAGGTTGAAAAAGTGTTATTGCTTGCTCAGCAGCCCATTCCATAATCTTGTGTTGTTTTGAGATTTTGTCATTCTAGTTTGGCCCTCAATACAAACAGATTACCTTTATTATCTCCTAAAATGCATCAAAACACTTAGTCAACTAGTGACATCTGTTTTAGTCAGTATTCTCCAGAGAAAACAGCACCATAGAATCCAATGGAGAGAGAGAGAGAGAGAGAGAGAGTGTATGTGAGCCTCCCCCATATGTATTAAGGAACTGGCTCAGTAGCATGTCAGAAATCAGCAGGGCAGGCTAGAAGGCTGGAGAAACAGGGAAGAGTTGATGCTGCACTCCAAATCAGAGGGCAGTGGCAGGTATGATTCCTTCTGCCTCATAGGATCTCAGCTTTGTTTCTATAAGCCTTTGGTTGATTGAATGAGGCCTGCCCACATTATAGAAGAAAATCTGCTTTTCTCAAGGTATATCAATTTAAATTTTAATCTTATTTAACAAATATTTTCCAGAATGCCTGATTGATATTTGAGTAGATATCTGGATAATATGGCTTAGCTGAATTGACACATAAATTGTCTATTTTAACAGTAAAAAAATATTTCTATGACTGCCAGAGATTTCTCCTTATTTTTGCAGTGTTTCTGTTCACTTGAACGAAAATTAGGGAAGGGAATAAAATTAAAGTATGTAACCCATCCTAGAGGCTTTTCTTTTCCAATAAATAAAACTATTAGTTTCTACATTTCATAATTTATTTAAATTGTTTTAACATTTAGTTAACTTTGTAAGAAAAAAGAATCCATTATTATTTTTATTATTCATAAAATTTTAATTAGATATTTTAGTTACTTATGAATGATGATTTGAATGGGATGGCAGTATCAGAGTATAACTGATGAGTTTTCACAGAGGATCTTCCCCAATCCAGTTGGAAAATTTATTCTTTTCATAATCCCTTTTCAAACTCCATTTTTAGATATTATGTCTCTTTGTCCAGTAAATGAAAAATTTGGACAGATCTCTGATTTTATTCAGTTCAATGTCTTATAATAAAAGTCACCTTCATTTATGTCAAAATGAGATGAAAAATTAATATATCAATTCAGTATAAAAATCAAAATCATGAAGTAGTTACTAATACAAGCATGCTTTTCATTATCCAACATCCGTTTCTCCCATCTGTTTTCTTCTGACCTGGGTTAGACGGAGACAAGGAATAGGAGAGATGTTACTTGTGTACATACAGATTTGCATGCTTTTGTCTGATGTGACTGATGTCCAAGAACACCTCTTTCTTTCATGTTCCTGGGACATTCCCATTCCTTCCTAATTCTCTGACCATAGCTATCATGACTTGGGCTCCATGAATTTGTGCTAACGTTCTTTATGGCATACATGGCAGTGTGGACTTCTAATATAGCAATATCAATGATATGTTTTCAAATCAAATCAAGATTGTATAAAAAGTTACTCAAAAATACAACATTTTCAGTGTGTTACCATTTATTACTCTCTGCAATCCGTGGGTAGGCAAAATTTTAGCTGATGTATTGACTAAACATTTCTTCCTCAGGTTTCAGTGGATTCAGATGCTCTTCTTGTAAGAACCTGTCTATACAGCAGTGACATCATTTAGCCCTATATATTTTCCTTTGTTCTTCATCTGAACTGGTATAAAAGAGAAGCATAAATGTGAATAGCGACATATGAGGAAGCCTATGAAAAGCAAGATTTACAACTGGAACAATGTCAATTCTACCACATGGCTTTGACAAAAGCATATGCTATAATTTAGCACAGAGTCAGGATACTGAGAATGGAATATCTTCTGCCCAGGATGAGGTCACAACTATGGGTTGGAGGATGGGGCTGACATCATACCACAGAGTCCCTAGCTAGAGGAAGATCTCCCACTTCTTCCTGCTTAGATGACTTCTTTTCTGCAGAGAATTTTTAAAATCCATATCTGATAACATTTAACATCATATCTGATAACATATAGGAAAAATTAAATAAGATGTACCCTGTATTTTCAGTAGATTCTGGAGAGTAAAAGAACTTTAAAGATTAAATTCAGAGAGAAACAAGTCTTTCCTAGATGAGAAGGGATCATTGATTACTCCTTGGAGGTCTTGATAAAATATGGTTGTTAGTAAACAACGTCTCCAGGGCAAAGAAAATCCAAGATTGCTATTAAAACGAATAGGGGATGGTGTAAACAGATTAGAATCCGTAGGTAATTTAGTCATATAAATTATTCTCCCTGACATCTGATTCTCACTTATGAAGTGATGATTAAGCTCAGCTATGATCACTAGCAGATTGGGAGATCAGAGGTTTATATGAAAAGTAAAGAGATTGACATAGTCTTAACATACTTAGGACTCCATATTTTTTACAAACTAGGACCGATTCCATCCTTATGAGATCTGAAACTGGAAGGAAACTGAATTAACATGAATGCAATCCAGCTCTGGTCTAGCTTTACCCCTGATTAAATAAAAGTGTTCAGACTATTAACATTGGTGGCTGACATGAAAAGGATTTTCTTTTACTGTGGAAAATATATTTATATAAATTTCCTTTTATTTCTTAAAATAGAGTTCCCTGTTTGTACTAATGTTTGTACTAAATGAGAAATAAGGAAGCTAGAAAATGTGATCCAAAGTCAAAAAGAGAAAATAATTTATCCAAGTAGATCCGCAGATGTCTCAACTGTGAAAAAAAGATTTTGTGAATATGTTTTATAAAATCAAGGATGTGATAGAAAAAATTGATTTAGAAATAGGCAATTTTTAAAGACATCAAAATCAGTAGACCAGAAGCACATTGCTATTCCATGACAAAAAAAAAAAACAACTAAAATTACAAATGTTTGCAATGAACCTAACAGCAGAATGAACATATCAGAGAAAAGAATAAAAAAAATCATAAAGTATCAGTAGAAATCATCTAAACTGAAGAATAGAAAAAAAAATTGAAATGAACAGAGCATGAGTTATATACAGGAAAATATCAAAACTGGCTACGATTTCTACTGGAGTTCTAACAGAAAATTAGTAAATGGAGTACAGAAATATTTGACACAGAAAATCTAAGTGGTGATATATATTTAAAATGTCATTACTGATTATTTCACCTGTCAGAAACAGAATTGATGCCAAACCACAAATATGGCACCTTCTCCTAAAAGAAAATAGAAAAGCTAACCATTTGATGGCTTCCATTGAGAAGGGGTAAAAATACATTCTGATTAGGATCAATATATTTGGCAGGTTTAGATCTGTCTTCTTGCTTACATTCAGTCCTAAAATACAAAGACTTAGTACCCAATCTGCAGACATAGATTTTCATAACAAAAATCCTTGGACTAAATAATACACTTTATGGCAACGTGTCATGCATGGTATATACATGACCATTGAATCCTCTGTTTTTATCACATATTATATCATTTTTATGGTAGTTTATTCATTTATTTATTTAAAGAAAGAGAGGGACAGTGAGAAAGAGAAAGAGAGAGAGAGAGAAAGAGAGAATTTTATTTAGTGTTTTATCTGGCTTTCATTACTCCAACACTTAGTTGTGTATATGGTGCTGGGATTAGAACCCGGGTCCCTGCACATTCCAGGCAAGTGTTGTAACTGCTGAGCCACCACTCCATCCCTCATCCTTATGGAAATTGAGCCCAATACCTTTTCTTATGTTTTTCTCCAAACTATGAACAACTTGACCATGTACTAGACTAAAAGTATGGAGGAACAACTTCTTAATGGCTCTTCTGAGTCATAAGCTTGGAAAAGACAAGCTTCAAAGGTGGAACACTATCCTTTAGGTTGCTACATATGCTATAAATTAGCAAACATTATATAGCACTGTGTTTCCAACTGATATACCTAATTTTAGAACCAAGGTGTTAGAATCAAAGAAGTAACAATAGTCATACCATTACTCCAAGTTTTTCACTTGGAGAATTCTTTTTATCCTTTATGTATAGGATGTATGCCTACAAATCTTTAAGGAGAGAGGTATTTTCAAGTAACGATACAGGAAAAGAGCTATTGAACATGAAATGTTCTGAGTGCCACTTTAGGATTTTTGTGCCGGTAGGCCACACACAAACATAGAAATTGGTAGCTATAATTGCAGGATTACTTGGCTCTGGCCATCGTGGGAAGCAGGGCTTCTGTTAACTAATGAGGCAGGACAGAATACGTTTGACTCTCAGTCAATCCAATGGAACACTATTTTAGTCTCATTTTCAATTTTGACAATAAATTAGCAAGTACAACAAGCAGAACCTAATAATATCACGACAATAAAGGGTCTGAAGGTCTGGATCTCCCTAACAAGTAAATAGCCTAGACTAGTGAAGTAACAGTTGAATGTGGTGAGAAACCAGATCAAACAGAGGAGGAATGCTATAAATATCAAGATCAAATAAAGCATCAGCAAAGACAGTTTATCCAGTACCTCTTCTTATAATTTTCCCCCAAATTATGAAAGGCCAGACCATGTAAAACCTAAGGCTAAATGGAGTGGAATTAATACTCTCTCCAATGTTAAAATATTTACACAGTTTACTACCAGCCCAAGTTTTAATGTAGGAAATAGAGATTTAAAGTGATCCAAATTCTTTTATTTATAACTACGGATGGATTGAGATGAGAGATTTTCTGAGCTTTTAAATTCTTTTAATAAGTACATATTTTAGGAAATTTTTATCTTTAATGAAATAATTGTGTTGCTTACAAAAATTAGAAGAAAAAAGTGTATACTTAATCTATTTAGTACCATGCAATCATATGCTTTCCATGAGTACATTACTGAGTAGACAAATATGATCTTTCATAAAAGAAATCAAGAGAATATCCCATGAGAAATCATTTTCAGCATAAACCTGATGAATAAAAAAGGAGAGCTAATAGCTTAGTTTTTTCTTTTCCTTTTTGTCTCCCCCTCCCAGTCTTTGTGTGCATAAGTGTGTGTGTGTGTGTGTGTGTGTGTGTGTAAGCACATGTGTTTTTGTGCACACTGGGGATTGAGCCCAGGCTGTGCACAGGCTAAGAACACACTTTTCTGTTGAACTACATGGCCCTTAGTCCCTAACAAGGTGCTTTTAAGAGCATCATTGAAATGTATGAAATGCACAGATACTTCTTAATATATAATAATCCAAATTTTTGACAACCTACATTGTTAAGATAATGTAGCAAGATTATATAACACAAGACAAAACTGAAGAAAAGTTAATGTCCCTGTTAATCCAGCAGGAAACATACTTCCTCCCTGCTGGGAATAGAGTGGGCTATCATAAACCTATATTCTTAGCAAGTTTACAAAAGCTGCAGTCAGCCAAAGGAAAACAGTCATTTGAGAGCAGTGATAGTTATAATATACACATTTTCCCAAAAATATAATATGATTTGAGGACCTGTGAAAGGCTGACTTGTTGTGCATAATGGCAGAGATTGAAAATACTTTAAATTTAGCAGTTGCAAAGAATCCCCAGATTTGATCTTCTGATAATTTTGAAAATCTGTAGACAGTAGAAAGCATAGCTGCAGACAATGTGTGTTGAAAAATCTCCAAGGTCGAGTAACTTTCATTATTATTATTATTATTATTATTATTATTATTAATTACTATTATTTAGAGAGAGAGAGGGAGGGAAGGAAAGAGAGAGAATAATAAAATCAATTTCATTTCTTTTTTTCCCATCTGGTTTTTGTTTTTCTGACTCTCAGTTGTGTATGTGGTTCTGAAGTTTGAGCCTGAGTCCTCACCATTGCCAGGCAAGTGCTCCAATCTCTGACCCATTGCTCCAGCTCCCAACTTTTTTTTCTTTAATAGAATTAACCACCTCCTCCTCCTTCTTCTCCACCTCCTCTTCCTCCTCCTTCTTCTTCCTCTTCCTCTTCTTCTCCTTCTCTTTCTCCTTCTCCTTCTCCTTTCATCTGGTTTGGGTTCTTCCATTATTTATTTGTGAATGTGGTGATGGATCAGAACCAGGACCTTTCACATGCCAGGCATGTGCTCTACCCCTGAGCCACCTCTCCAACTCCTGGAAACTACTGTTGTTATGATTGTCGTTTGGTTGGATTGCTCAAATACAATTATGTGTTGATGCTATCAATAATGATTTCACTGGAAAAGATTAGATCTCTTTTGTGTCTGTATTTAACAAAAGCACATATCAGCAACAATTTCTACATTTCTTTGTGTTTTCTATAAGAATTTTAGGATGTTACTGGACAAGAGGATTAGGATCCAGAAATGCTTTGTTAGAGAAGGTTGTGAGTCTGTTTGGTAATAGATACTCTCATTGTTAGTTGCCTCTAGTGGCTAATAGAGTAAGCATGATTCTGGAACCAGAAGAAATATTTCGTTTTTACAGAGGAAGTAGTGGACATTTGAGTTACTATTAATTCTACATTAGATTCCAAATACAAAAGATTTTCTACCCTTTTTAAGCTTGCAACTTTGGAGCTTTATTTTTTGTATTCTGTAGCTACACTTTCAAACCTATTCTTAAAAATAAACAGAGAGAAGGACAGTGAGAGAGAGAAAGAGACAGAGAGAACTAATTTTTATTGAGTTTTTCACATGGCTTTCGTTGTTCCAACACTTATTTGTGTACGTGGGTGCTGGGGTTTGAACCCATGTACTTGCACAACCGGGCAAGCGCCATAACTGCCAAGCCACCGCTCCAAATCTATTCTTATCTAAAGCATTTACCCTGGTTGATTCCTTTGCCTGAGATACTCTCCAAGATATTCTCATGTCTGAAATCTTTTCACTCAAGTCTTAAGTGAAAGTCTCTGAAAGAAAATTTTTCTTCCACTCATTAATAGCTCCAAGAATTACTTTCTAAAAAAGAAGTACAAATATATGTGAACATTGAAATAAATCAGAGTACTTTAAAAACTATTGCTACCATGGCCTTACCCAGGCTAATTTTTCTCCTACTAAAAATCTCCTAAGACAGGGAAGACACCTTTTTTTTTCCTTTTTCACTTTTTTAAGTGTTCTAAAAGATGATTTCTGCTTCTAGCCTCTATGGAATACTGTGAAGCTTATTTACTCTCCTGCCTAAAATAACCCAAAATAAACCAAAATGCATAGAGCCACTATTTTCAAGATAATGACCACAAAGCAATAAAGCACAGTTATCGTAGAAATGAAGGAGAAAAATGAATTTCATTGTACAATTGTCCCTTTTTTAATGATTGCAGGGATTCCAAACTTGCAGCAGGGAGTGGGAACTGAGAAGGGGACAAGCAGGTGGTGGAATAGAGCAAAGTTCAGAGTGATTACAATGGCCAAAGTGGTTAGAGTTCAAGGGCCGAGTATCAGAGAAACAAAACTAGATATCTGAAGAAAATTCCTTTCAGAACTCAGCAGAAATGAACAGCACTAATTTGCAAGGAAACTATCCAATATTAAGGGGAGAGCAGCTTTTATTTAAAGGATTAGAAAGAATAGTATCCAGTGCTCACATGTCATTGATAATGATAGCTATTTCCACATCCAGACTAGATAAAAAAAAATCTGCAGGTGGTGGGTATGAGTAGTGCCTCAGTAGGTGGGCAAAACTAGTCCCAAACCAGAGTTTATCAATTAGTGATGACAAGAAAGAGTAATTAGGCACTCCCAGTTTGGCAATGACAGGGCATAATTTTGGTTGTCATAACTGGGGAGAGGGTACTATTGGAATCTATTTGATATAGCAGAAATGTTTATAAACATCTTATACTACAAAGGATAGTTCTCCATATTAAAGAGTTTTACATTTCAAGATGTTAATAGTACTGAGATTAAAAAACCAACACTAACCATTGTTCTGATCTGGTTTAACATGTCACAACACAAGCCCCAAAATAGTCAAATTTTCAATAATATACTTGAGTATAAATAAAGCTCAAGAATTTTCATAGAAATATAAAAATATTAATCATCTAATACCATATATCCAAAATATGAGATATATAATTGAAACAAAAACAATATCCTATATCTGGAAGATCCAAAAATGCCACCAGAAAACTACTAGAGCTAATAAACAGATTTGGCAAAGTAGCAGGCTATAAGTTCAACACCCATAAATCAATAGCTTTCCTATATGCCAACAAGATTAGGGCAGAAGAAGAAATTAGGAAATTGGTCCCTGAGAAGATGGAAGATGTTCAGTGCTCTTGGTTAGGCAGAATTAATATGATTACAATGGCCATTCTGCCAAAAGCTCTGTACAGAGTCAATGCAATCCCCATCAAGATTCCAATGTCATTCTTTGTAGATACAGAAAAATCAATTCTCAAATTCATATGAAACAACAAGAAACCCAGAATAGTCAAAACATTAGTAAGCGAGAAAGATGAAACAGGTGGTTTTGCAATACCTGATCTAAAATTATACTATAGGGCTTTAGTATTAAACACAGCATGACATTGGTATCAAAATAAGAATGAGTACCAATGGAATAGAATAGAAGACTCTAAGATAAACCCACAGATCTTTAAACATTTGACCTTTGACAAAGGAGGTCAAAATATAACATGGAGGAGAGACAGTCTATTCAACAAATGGTGCTGGACAAACTGTACAGGCACTTAACAGAAAATTGAAATTAGATCCTTTACTCTCACTGTGCATAAAAATAAATTTTAACTGGATCAAGGAATTATGAATTAAACTAGTTACTATAAAACTTTTAGAAGAAAAATTAGGACCAACATTCCAGCATATGGGAGTTGGTAATGACTTCCTCAACAAAGATCCTAAAGTGAAACAATTACAGTCAAAAATCAATGAGTGGGATGCCATTAAACTAAAAAGTTTCTGTACAGCCAAGGAAATAGTTAACACAGTCAAGAGACAGCTACAGAATGGGAGAGAATCATGGCCTGTGATCCCTCTGACAGGGGACTAATATCCAAAATTTACAAAGAACTCAGAAAAACTCAATAACTAAAACACAAACAATCCAATCAATAAATGAGCCAGAGAGCTAAACAGAAACTTCTCGACAGAAGACATTGAGAAAGCCAATGAATACATGAGAAAGTGTTCTGTTGGGCACCGTGCAAAAGAAAAACGCTCTGCTGGACGCCATGACACTTCTCCCTCTCCTCCTCTTTCATGTTTCACGCACTCTTCCACTCTTTCTCTGCACCTTCCGGTTGGTGATAGATGACAACAACAACATAGCAGTCCCTCATTGACTGGGATAAGCCAGTCTGCCGCTTCACCATTGGTTCCTTAGCTGTCTGCCCTCCCTATAACAATCCATGTGCCTTGGGAATAAACGGGAAGTTCTAAGCTGCCATCCACGGGTGAGGTTGACTCGTTTTTCCCCGACCGGGAGGGAAGGGACCCCAGCTAGGAGGGTCCGGGATTCCGGCCGCCAGCACTAGCCCCCCCCTAATTTGTCCTGATTCGGCCCCCTGGGGACTATCCAGCTGGTCCGGATCATCCCGCCCGCTGCCCGCTCAGGAACGCTGGGGTAGCGACAGTGTTCTAAATCACTAGCAATCAAAACCACCTTTAGATTTCACTTCATTCCAGTCAGACTGGAAAAGATGGAGAATACAAACAATAACAAATGCTAGAGGGTTTGTTAGATAGGAACACTAGCGTGCTATTTATTGAATTGCAGACTGGTCCAGCCACTCTGGAAAGCAGTATGGAGACTCCTCAAAAAATTAGGGTTGGATCCACCATAGGATCCAGCTATTTTTCTTCTGGGTATTTTCACAGAGGAGTTAGAATCAGCACATTATAGCGACACAGCAAAATCCATGTTCATAGCAGTTCAATTTACAATAGCTAAATTATGGTACCAACCCAGATGCCCCTCGCTGAATGAATGGATTCAAAACCTCTGGTATATATATACAATGGAGTTCTATTCAGCTATTAAAAATAATGATAATGCATCTATTGAATGGAAATGGATGACATTGGAAGAAATCATGCTGAATGAAGTTAGCCAAACCCAGAGAATCAAGGGTTGAATGTTATCCCTAATTTGTGGAGTCCCGACCTAAACCCAGGTTTGTAGTAAAGTAGACAAACTCATGTATTAGATCCATAGAATAAAAATGCAAAATGTTAATATTTATGAGATACAATTGCAATATACTTCATAAGATATTTGAACAAGCTATGCTAAATACCTGTACAAACAATGTAAATGTTTAATCCCTTTGTCAAATATTTTGAAGAATAACAAGGGATGATAGGAAGGGAGGAGAAGGAGAAATGGTGGAATTGAGATAAAGCAAGTTACATTCCAAGCAGTTATAGATGTCACTGTATATACTATAGCTGTATATATAAAAAATATTCTTCATATGTATAAGAATTATGTCACGGTGTTTGGGATTTTTAGGAGTAATATAGGACCCAGAAGAAAGGCAAGGGATCAGGGGACAGGAGGAGGGAGGTAGAGGGATGGTGTGGGGGGGGGATATTGAATAAATTGTATCGCTGAATTTTGTGTATCTAGGGATATGTGACAACAATCTCAACATTTTGTAAAATTATAAAGCACTAGTAAAAAAAAAAAAAAAAACAGACAGCAAAGATCCAGGAACCATCTTCCATACTAAGGATAAAAATGATTAAAACATACTCAAAAATTTTTTTAAAGAGAGAGGGACAATGAGATAGAGAGAAAGACAGAATCAACTTTATTTTAGTTTTTCATGTGGCTTTCATTGCTCAGACACTTTGTTGCATATGTGGTGCTGGGGTTTGAACCCACGTACTCACGCATGCCAGGCAAATACCATAACCGCCGAGACACCCATATTCAAAATTAATGCAAAAGTAATTTTATGTTTCATGAAATTATATATGCTATGAAACCTAAAATTAAGAAGTTGCACATGAATATTTCATTTATATCTTATTTGGTGTCCTTTATTTTTACAAAATTAAATGCTACTTCTCATAATTATATGAATGAATTTCAGTTAGGTTTTATAAAGATTAAGTGAGAAAAATACAAACAGATAAAAGGATAAAATGAAAACCCCACTCCCTAGAAAGTACTGAGCTATGAATAAACATTAATTTTTTCTGCATGTATTTGACCATTGTTTTATTAGCTCATTTACTTTTACTTCTCTTTAAAAATAACAGGAATAATGAGAGGTGAGAGTCATCTCATACAAACTAGTCCTTTAATTGCACTGAGGATTGTTGTAATTTCACTCTTCACTACTTTTTTCCAAAGTATTTTCTCCCTGTCTTATCTCTAGATAGAAATCATGGCCTACCCTCCAGTTCAAGGTGTGTGCCATAAAATAGAGCAAATATAAATTATTTGGTTGTGCTGTTTCATGAGTTCTTTGTGTTGTTGGCACTATGTATGTGTTTATGGTTCTGGTTCCTACCAGTCTTTCTTCTTCCAATCCCCAATGTCATATTGCTTCATGGAATTTAAGTAAGAAATCTGATAGTGAATGCTAGCCTTTTACCCTTTCAATGTATATATTTACATTCTCCTTGTTGAAAACCTTCAGACACCAATTAAATCTTTATTTTAAATTATTTAGAAGTTGTTTAAAATATAAGCTGAAAGTAGATAACTGATAGCTACATTTACATGAAGTATATGGGCTTTTAAACTGCGTGAAAAAATGTTTAGCAAATGATTAGAGAAGTATTTCCCCAATAACTAGACAGTTTTGTAGGATTCCTGGACATCATTCAAAACTTCAGAGTTTTTGGGTCCTTAAGCAGCCTGGCTCATTGCTAGTGAATACTTTTAGTCTATTTGCTGAATATTCCTGAGTGACTTCAAGCAGCTCCTCTCTCCATTACCATCTTAAGTAACAAAACAGTAAAGGCCAACAGGTTCAGTCTCAAGTGACATTTTTGGAAAGAACTAAGACTTTTGTTGATTTATTAAATCAACAAAAGGAAAACATCTGTAAAGAGAGTGAGAGGAGAGAAAATTGGGCCAGTCAGGTATCTTTAAGCCAATGAGTGTTGCTTCAGTCTTTCCGGAGAAGTGAGCAGAAAGTGGAGGGACTGTCATAACTATATTCCTGCATAAAATCCACAAATGTTGAAGTGTTTCAAAGCTGATAGCTTGTAATTTGTTGCCCTCTGAGAATCTCTCTTCTAAAGAATTGAGTCTCTGTGCCAAGTGAGATGTATGGGCAGAATGTAAAACACTTGTAATAGGAACGGAGCCACAGATTTATTAAAAAGATTTTCTCTTCCCCACCCTTTTACATTTTTTTAAATTCACTTCACTGCCTATGAGAACCAAGGGGATAAAGACTAGAATAAAATATATTGTAATTTTGACATGCTTATTTTACAAAGGCCCTGGGGTGCAGAGGGTAAAGCCCAAGTAAGGAACTGTGAAGGAAAAACCATGGAAGCAATTCATCTTTCTCTCGGCTGGTAAGCAGGCTTGTCTAAGGCAAATCAAACTGTGGCTTAAGACCTAGCCACACTTTAACACTAAAGTGATCAGGATTCACAATATTTTATAGTCCTAAAGTTCATTGGCAATGTGACCTGGGAAAAGGGAGAATTTTAATATTTATAAATAGATAAAGCTAATTTGAAAATAATTAAGATTATGGATCCTCCTCAAAATAAGTTTTAGTATTAAAGCTGTAAATTTAATCACATTATTATATATTATGTTCATAAAACTGAAAGACTTTTACACTTGAGAGATGATTTTCATCACATGACTTCACAGCAGGAGACACAACATAAGATCACTAGATCATCACTGATCTCTCTTTCAGCTATTCCTTCCAATTTGAAGCATTGTCAGGTGACTAAAGTCTAATTTGATCTTTTGATCACTATTTACATCCATCATCGAGTCCTTATTTGTCTAAATACACAGTGTATTAGAAGGCCACCTCTGTTTATTAACTCTCTTGGTTCTTATGAACCCCTTTACTGTGAAGGCTTCCCAATCTTGTATAGATGACACTCTGACTTTGGGACACTGCTGAGGTCTTACACTCATACATCTAGCAAGTGATCTGTTTTCATCACCACTAAATGACTAAACTCCTCCTGTGATATTATGAAGGTCAGTGATTAATTTCTCCCATGCTTCAATTTAGAACCTGCAAATCACTCTTACTCTGTCTCACACTCCATCTAGGTAAAATCAAATCTCCTACCACCATTGGGACTTTCTTACTACAAAGAATCATAAAAATATAGATGCATTACCAATTTACTGTTTCCCATTCACTTCAGATTTTCCACCTACAATGGAGTACAAAGGATTATTTACTCTTCTTTGCTTTTAAGGATATTCTCTTGCATGCGCTTGTTTATAACTGTGCAGTGTGACATGTACCTTACAGTAATACATCAGAAAAAACAAATAAAAGAATAAATTATCTTTCAGTGCATAATTTTAAGTTTCATATGCCTCATAAATTTTACTTTCATAATTTTCTGATATTTTGAATGTATATATGGCAATAGCTGACCAAAATTACAGTGGGGAAATATATCATTGAACTTGAAAATAACAAACAAAAACTATGAATAGCTAGTATGGATAAGAAGTAACTCTAAAATTATCTTCTCCACTGAATGGATGATAGAGATAAATATTTCAATAATGACTAATGAGATGTACTGAAGCTTGGCTAAAAAGAGTGACAGGTAGTGGGGAAGATGCCAGGTTTAAAAAAGTTAAGAAAAAAATCTTTCTTTTCATATAGACAACACATCCATGGACATAATACTTCTCCCTATTAACTCCAGTAAATGGGTATAAGTCTAATGAGAAAAAGTAATCAGTGACAGATTCTACTCTTTGCAGTTTGGAAGCAAAACGAGAAAATTGAGAAGGGAAGCCACAGGAGTCAGAAAGATGTTTTTGGAATAATCCCTGAATTTTAAAGAATAATTCAAGTTTCTATAGTCAGACAAGGCATGACTTCTCTATGTTTTTGACTATATCTTCATCTACACTTGTAATTTAGTTAGAAAATACTTTTTTAGATTTGTGCTTTTGTTCTTGTTTTAACATTGGACTTCTGTCCACCACCCCCTGTTGTTATTCTTAACCACAGTCCCAAACTATTGCAAGTTGAATTAAACTATGTAAACTATTAAATATTTGTGGAAATTAGACTATACAACTGAATCTGTATTCTCCCACATGTTAATGCATATATATTTTCAGCATATGGTTTACCTCAAATTCAAAACAGAATAAGCTACCTCTCACAACTTTATCTATCACTATCCTACTCCAAACTAGTATTTTCTCTACGCTGGATTATTTATTTAGTTATTTATTACACTGTTAGCTAAAATCTAATAAGCTTGTGAAAGTCCTGCATTGATCTTTAGCTTAGATAGATGATAGAGAGGTATGTAAAGACAAGAGATATTGCAGACAGAGAAAGGAACTTCATCCTTTATTTTCAAAATGTCAATTTCTGCCTGTATTTTTACAAAGGATTTATATTAAATAAAAATATAAGCACGGTACAATGTTTAGCAATTATTTCCAGTTCAAAGTTTCTTATTAATGATTTCTAGGATGGACTAATAAATAGGAAAAATGGTGGGTTATAAAAGAATGACTCTAGCTAAAATAGTTTCATAGAAATATTACTTGAAAAATTCCTGTGATGTGAAGCTATTCCCAAGCATTTTTTTTAAGATGGAAAAATTCTACATAATTTTATGACATTAACACAGCATTAGTAATGATCTATCTGACAATTACAATGAATAAAAACAAACCAAAAAAAAAAAAAGAATGACTCAAAACTCTTGGAAAAAAATCTGAATAAAGATGTGCATGGACAGGATCAAGGGCATAGCTTCAGATCTGGCTCTGAAGATGAATAGAAGATACTGATATAATATTTTGTGTGTTAATGTGCCATCACTATGACAAATAGCTAAGAAAAACAACATAAAGTAGGAAAAATTATTTTGGCTCACATTTCAGAGGTTTCAGTCCATTGTCACTTGGTCACTAGGCTCCATTGTTTCTGGGTCTGTGATGAGTGAGGTAGAATATCATGGGAAGCATGTGGAGCAACGCTACTCACCTCATCATGGCCAAGAAAGAGAGACAGAGAAAGTGCAAGAGAAAAAGAGGCTGAGCAGGGAAGGGATAAGGAAAGATGTAGTCTTGAAGAGCATGCCCTCCAATGACTTACTACCCTCCACTAGGTCCCTCTTCCACAGTTTACACCATTTCCCAAGAGTAAGAGCTTGCTCAGGTATGCAACCATCAGTAATAAACTCATTGATGAAGTCAGAGCCTTCATGAGCCATTCACTTCCCAGAAACCCCACCTTTGGACATTACTGCATAGGAAACCAAGGAGACCAAGCCTTCAACACCAAGGAAAAATTCTGTACCCAAACCATAACAACATACTTCTGCAGTTTTTTGGCTTTTATTTATTTATTTTTTTGGATGGGGGAGATGTAGGCTTCTGAAAAAGTTAAAATTCTTATGATTATAATGACATCTAGGCTTTCTATTTCTTTCTAAAATTGTTTTAAAGTTAAATGTCAGTAAGAACATAAAATTGAAATACACTTGTAATTTCCCTATTTATACACTATTTGGTTGTCTTTAGTTCTTTTGATGGGTTTATTAGTTCAAAATTATGTTCAAAATAATGTTAATGTAGAAACTACTCAACAATTTCATTCTGATTCTTCATGAAAGCAAGATGGAGTTTTTTAATGGACTGCATATTTGTTATAACATCATTATTCTTATGGCTTACCAAATTTGTGTTTGGGTAATCTGTTTTAAAATTTTCTCATTTCACTAATTTCTTAATTTCAATAGTTTCTAATAACAATAATACTAAAAGATCATACTGTTACTCATAAAAGTTCTTAGGTTGTTCAATGTCTGACTGTAAGACTCCTGAGATCAAAATGTTTAAGATATGCTGCTTTACAGAATTTAGATATTTATATAAATTTGTTATTGATATTTACTAAGTATATTATTGTTTCCTTTATTTCATAGTTTTAACATTTCCATGCTTTGCTCAATTAAGAGATGTTTGACAGTTACTTAACAAGAATATATATATACTTTGTTACAGTCTGTGTTCTGTATATGTCCATTGACCCAGCTGTGCTATTTTTACTTTGCAAATAGTATGCACCAAATTACTGTTTGTCTACAGAATTTTTATTATCTGATATATATATATATATATATATATATATATATATATATAGTTTTGCCAATTTTAATTTTATGTTCTGGAAGCTATATTAAGACACAGTTTAAAGCAATTTTTGATGAATTTAGTGTTTTATCATTAAAATTATTAATCTCTCCACTTAACAATCTAAAAGCACATTGTCAGATCTAGAATGTCACAAACCAAATATATGATCTCACCTCCAAACTCCTGCAGCTCTTCTTTTTAATGATCACTTTAGCTTTCTAGTTTCTCAGAAATCATCCATAATTTATTTCCCTCACACTATACATTCAATTTTCAGCACATAATTTTACCTCTAACTTGAAAATATATTAAACCACTTTTTACCACTTTCTTCCCTTCTGCATTACCATTCTTCCTCTGCTGGATTATTTATTTACTTATTTATCAATACTGTTATTAAAATCTCATATGACTATAAATATTTAGTCTATATATTTTCCTCTGTAACAACTAAGCAGATTCCGAACATTTACTACCTGAATTCTATAGGATCCCTTTTGCTCTTTTCCAGGCATTTATTACTCAGAAATACAAAATTACTCCAAAGTACTCAGCTAGTTTGACCTATTTATGAAATTTCTAAAATTAGAATTTGCATTACATACTTACTTGTGTCTAATTTCTGCTCCTCAACATAATATATGTAAAATTCAATGTTGCATGCATTGCAATAGTCCCTTTATTTTTATTGGCTTATAGTGTTAAGATGTATGGATAGTTCACCATTAATTTATTTATTTTACTGTTTATGGACAACAGAATTACTTCCAGGTTACATGAAGATGCTCTGAACTTTTTAGACTATGAAGTTTGATATACATGTGCATGCCTTTATTGATGGGCATATATATCTATATTTTCTACTTAAAAGTATGCTTATTTGGTTATATGGTATGCTTATATTGATTACTGACAGGATGTGTCAATTAATTTTCTAAGTTATTGCAAAAATTTGCACTTCCTGGTCAGTGAACAAAAGATCTAGTTGTTCGTTATCAGTACCAATCCTTGGCAGGTGTGTGTACACAAGCGCATGCCTGAACTAAGTCACCTTGCAGAGTCCCTATGTGCCTGGTCCTACTGGAGTTAGACCAGGGCCCTATGAGGAAGGAAACCTGATCTCATTTTTATCTCCTGATAGAAGTGTAATGATATTAAATTCCTGTTTTAAAATAAAGGGTAATATCTACTTATGCCCAGAAGCATAAGAAGTCTTTGTTTATTTTTTGTATTTTTAATCATTTATTTTCTTTTTTTATTAGGAAATTTATTTGTTGAACAATCAAACATGCTTCTAACGAAAAAATATAATATATATATAAATTCTGAAAATTAGATTTACCCCCCAAGAACACCCCCACACACACTTATTTCCCAATACATCTCTACAAATGCCTTAGGTTGTATATCCTCACACCTTTTCCAGATTTAAAACATGAGACTTCTCAATGGCTGGGGTCTAGCTCCAGCCTCCACAGATGAGTGAATACATTAAACCCTTGGTTTTCTGGGTTAGGCTGATTTCACTCAGCATAATTTCTTCCATAGCCATCCATGTATCTTCAAAGGCTGCAATATCATTGTTTCTATTGCTGAGTAGAACTCCATGGTATATATGTACCACAGTTTTTGGATCCATTCATCCACTGAGGGACACTTGGGTTGTTTCCATAATTTAGCTATTGTAAACTGATTTGCTATGAACATCAATTTCACTGTGTCACTGTAATGTGCTGATTCTAAATCCCCTAGGAAAAATACCTAGGAGAGGAATAGTAGGATCTTATGGTTGGGTTCATCCCTAGTTTTTTGAGGATCTCCACACTGCTTTCCAGAGGGGCTATACCAGTCTTCAGCTCCACCAACAGTGTGCTAGTGTGCCTATCTCTCCACAGCCCCTCCAGCATCTATTATTGTTTATTTTCTTCATTTTTGCCAATCTGACTGGTGTGAGGTGATATCTTAAGGTAGTTTTCATTTTCATTTATGTGATTACTAGTGATTTAGAGCACTTTCTCATGTATTCATTGACCTTATCAATGTCATCTCTTGAGAAGTTTCTATTTAGTTTTTTGGCCCAAGTATTGATTGGATTGTTTGTGTTTTTGAAGTTGATATTTTTGAGGATTTTGTGGATTCTGGATACGAGACCTCTGTCAGAAGAATCAGAGTCCATGATTCTCTCCAATTCTGTAGGAAACCTCTTGACTAATTTGACTAATTTGATTATTTCCTTGACAGTGCAAAAGCTTTTTAGCTTTAAGGCATCCCAATCACTGATTTTTTACTTTACTTCCTTCACTCTAGGAGACATGTTGAGAAAGTCTTTGCCTACTCCTGAATGCTGAAGGGTTGGACCTAAATTGTCTTCCATCTGTTTGCAAGGTAGCTGGTTTAATTCCTAGCATATGATTCTAATGCAAAGTGAGCCTTTGTTTATATTTTTATCTTTCCTTTTTCTGATACATGTAATATTTTACCTATAAGGATTTCCCTTTATTTAAAAATCCCCCAATAAAGAGATCAACTTACATAAATTATTATAAATATGCCAACTTTCTTTGGGCTTAATATTTTCAATGTGCATCATTTCTGAGTTTTTTTTTTTTAAATAAAGAGAGAGGGACAGTGAGAGAGACAGAGAAAGAGAGAAACAACTTTATTGAGATTTTTCACATGGCCTTAGTTGCTCCAACACTTAGTTGTGTATGTGGTGCTGGGGTTTGAACCCGGGTCCTCGTGCTTGCCAGGAAAGCGCCGAAACCGCTGAGCCACCGCTCCAGCCCATTTCTGAGTATTTTTTCTTTCTACTTTATTGTATCCTAATTTTCTTTCAAGATCTCCTTTGTCGGAGTGCATTTATTCTTGATATTAATGCATTAATGCTGTGTAATCACTATTTTGTAGAGAAGAAATCCACCCAGAATTGAAATCTGTATATTAGATAAAATCAACAGTATATTTTTGTTTATTTTTTACTGAAGTCATGCTATTACAACACTTAGAAGGAATCTTAGTGACATGAGCTGTTACTCAAGTTATTTATAGCTAGTAAACGTAGGGGTACAGAAGAGAAAAAAATGAGAATAATTATGATGTCAACTGAGACCTTCCTGAAGACACTCAAATGTCACTCTTTTATGAACTGTGCAAATCCTGGCAGTCTAATCTAGAGATGCAATGCTTCTTATTTGACTAATAAAATTTGTAGGAAACACTAATGTGCATATACTACATTCCCTATGATGCAGACTTCTTCTTATGTGATTTTTATTTTCTTCATTCTAACTTTCTTTATTTTTAATGAGAAAGGCTTTTTAATGCTAATAAACATTACTGGATTTGAAGAAACATGATCTTGCCCATTCTAACCATGTTTATAAATTCATATAGCCTGGAAGATTCCTATTTCTCAATAACATGCTATATTAAATATACTGAAATTTGACACTACTTTTTTCAAAAGTAAGCAATGCTATGAATTAATTTAATAAATATTAACTAAAGTTTATTATTAATTGATTTTCAATCTTAATAAATTCCAATGCTAGGCTAGAATTTTTCCCATGCACCTTCAGAAATTTATTATATTAACAGTTAGGGGGGGCTGAAGTGGTTTGCTCAGTGGTTTGGGCACTTGCTTGAATACACTGGGATGTGGGTTCAAACTACAATACCAGGTACAAAACAAAGTGCTGGAGCAATGAAAGCCAAATGAAAAACTAAATAAAATCATTTCTCTCTTTCACTCTTTCTCTTTCCCACTTCATGGTCCCTCTCATTTAAAAACAAAATAGAATAAGCATGACTTAATTAGGTTGTAAAATTGTTCAAATTTGCAATATTAGAAAATGTTTAAAATGTTCTTACCCAAGTGTGAGGGCACTATAAGCTACAGAACACTTTTATTCTGTTCCTTTTGTAGCTCTGTGTGCTAAACAAAGCTAATGAAGACAGGCTCCAGGATACTTCAGCTTCAAACCTTTTAGATTTGCTCTTCTGTCTTTCTGAATCTCAAGAACAGGTAAAACAATGAGGACTCTTCATTCTAATCTCAAAGAAGAAATAAGTTCAGCTTCCAATTCTGCTTCAAGAACAGTCCTTTGAAGTCTTCACAGGTGCCCTTCTAAGTATCTGACCTTCAGATCAAAAGATTAAAGGAAAAAATAAAGCCAAAAAAGCTCTTTCCCCCCTTATTTTGTGGATATGGCATTACCTGCTGGAGGCTAAAATGTGTCCTTCTGATATTTTTTTCTTCTTTTGTTTTGTCTTTTTTCTTCTTTCTGAAGTTTTGTCTACTCTATTGTGCACAGATTGATTTAGGAAATATTTATAGGTGGCTTTCTTTTTCCAGGGATATTTTTTATGTTAATGAATCAAAAGTGGCTAATTCACCGTTGTCAATTCAGTCTTTACTGTTGCAGCGATTATCATCTGGGGGGTGGTCAGAGGTGGATAGGGATGGTTAAAGGCATGTTTTTGGAATAAGGCAGATCCAGGTTTATTTATTTATACTTTTTAAGATAGTGGGGGAGAGAGAGAGAGAGAGAGAATGTTTCTTAGGTTTTTCATGTAGCTTTCATTGCTCCGGAGACCATATTGTGTACATGGTACTGGGGTTTGAACTCCTGTACTCACACATGCCGGGTAAGCGCCATAAATGACAAGCCACCCGAATTTAAGTTTATTTTGAATTTATTTACTTATTACTTGTAATACCTTAAACATACGCATTTTCAATAATTGATTTTGTTTATTTTAAAATGATACAATAATAATGTTTATGCCTAAGGTCAAATTATATAATGTAGAAGGGAAAGTGTTTACAGCGTATCTGAGCACTATTAGTGGTCCATAAGTGGAAGAGCTCTAAATATGCTTTCATCAGTATCATTGTCATTGCCATCATCATTTTTTCAAATTTAAAGAGCAAAATGTATATATGTCTATCTATCATCTATGAATCATCTCATCCCAACTGTAATTATTTGACTGTATTAGCATAAAAAAAGTTCTTGTAATTTATCCACTTGGTGGGAGAATAAATTATATGAGTAAATGAATATTAAGCTTTTGACATGAAAAGAAACCCTCTGGTAGAAGGTCATATATGCTCCATAAGCACTCAAAAGAAATAGCTGAGAATGTTGGCACTCATCTGTAATTTAAGCGGTTCCTGAAGCTGAGGTAGGAGGATAGCAAGTTCAAAGCCAGCCTCTGCAATTTAGTGAGGCCCTAAGCAATTTAGTGAGACCCTGTCTCAAAATAAAATGGTAAAAAAGGGCTGTGGAGGTGACTCTGTGTTTAAGCAGTACCTGTATTCAATCCCCAGTACAAAATAATAATAATAAATAATAATAATAATAATAATAATAAATAACATTGTTTTCAATTAGATGACAATCTATTTATGGAGATTTATAACAGAAGTTCTTGCTTACAATGTCTAGTATAAACTCTGCCTGCCATGTTATGATTTGGACTTGTGATGTTCCCTGAAATTTCATGTTAGATAATGCAAAGAAGTTTTGTGGTGGTATGATTAGGTTATGAGAATTTTAGACCAATCTGTGGATGCATCCACTGATATGCATTAACTAAGAGGTAACTGTGGTCAGGTAGGATGTGACTGGAGGAGGGGAGCCACTGGGGGTCTGACTTTACGGTTTATATTTTCTCCTTGGTGAGTGGATAGATCTCTGCTTAATGATCGTCATGTCCTGAGCTGCTTACTTCCTCCACACCATTCTGCCAAGATATCTGCCTCACCTCAGGGGCTCAGCTCTGGACTTGGACATCTATGGACTGAGACCTCAGAAACTGAGCCAAAATAAATTTTTACTTCTCTACATTGTTTTTGTCAGATCATTTGGTCACTGTAATGCAAAGCTGAAAAAACAATATAAAATAAATGATTTTATTTTTCTTTTCCATTATTATGTTTGTGTGTGTGTAACTACATATGTAGTATGTGTTTATAAATATATATGTACATATATATATATATGGGTTTGATCATATTCTTGGTAGCAGTTGTTTGGAGTTTATGTGTAAGTTCAATATTCTACCATTCCTTCCACCTTTCCTTAAACCATTTTAATAGATATTTTAAAGAAAGTGGTTCATTTCACATGCAGTTCAAAAGTAGCATTTTTTTGTAAAATAATTTATATGCTATGGAATGCTCAAATCTAAAGTGTATCATTTAATCAGATTGGGTGGGAAAATATCAAGATACATGGTGTTTATATCACACTGCAGAGTTTCCATGTGCCACTTTCCAGCCACGCCAGATAGCAACTCTACCAGGAATGAACCCTTGATCTCAT